>CAJNDV010020669.1:47995-65000 GCA_905221635.1 Symbiodinium sp. CCMP2456
TAAGGGTTTAGGGTTGAGGGTTGAGGGGTGAGGGTTTAGGGTTTAGGGTTGAGGGTTTAGGTTTGAGGGTCTTAGGGTTTAGGGTTTAGGGTTTAGGGTTCAGGGTTTAGGGTTTAGGGTTTACTAAAGGGCTTCGGGGGCTGGTGCCGAGGGTTCCAGAGTGGCCATCGGATCCGGTTGCTATGATGTAAATCCTGAATTCCCTTATAAGGACTCGGACCCTATACTATATGGGAATAATGGTATATTCCTGCTTATGGGTACTGCAAGATTTATATCATCAACCGTAGGATCCTTGACTTGCGTTCCTCAAGGCTAAGTGGTGTCTCGAAGACTATGGGACAATGGAGGGCAACGCGCTTTGCTCCAGCGTAAGTGCGTGGACTCGCCTGTGAACCAGCAGACTGGCAGGACTTGTTTGACAGACTTCAGGGTGGTCTAGCCATGCTCATCGAACTGTTCGTCGAGAGCTGTCAGTGGAAAACGGCGTGTGCACAGAGGGCGCTATCATGTGATGGCCGCTTCACGCTGCTACAATGTGACACAATGATGCACGCGGCGCTGATAGCTGGCACTGTCATAGACTCAACCCCAATGAGTGACACACGCCGGTGCGACTTCATGATGCACAGATCCGGATGCTGGAGTCAGTGGCTTCTGACCTGAACGGGCTTAGAGGGTTTTGGGATGGTTGGGGTTAGGGGTTTGGTGGTTATATGGATGTTTCTGTAAGGCTTTTAGGGCATGGTTGCTTTCGCAGTTCTAATTAATACCCACACCACACACTGCCCTAAACACTCAAATCTAATCCGTAAATCCCGAACCCTGACTCCTGAACACTAACTGGCACCAAGCCCTGCAGCCTGAAGCCAGAAGATTTGAAATCTTGAGGTTTAGGGCTTAGGGTTTAAACCCTAAGCCTTAAACCATGAAATCAAGGAAAAAGAGCTGACTTGTAGACGTCGGAATATCTAGGGCTTGTGTCCCTTAGTTCCTTATGTGATTCGACAAGAACGCACCCCGACACCCTTTCTGAATCATGAAAGCCCATACCCGTTTTGATCCACTGTACTTGTTTGCCCCTCACGGTCGGCTGAAAGCTCTCAAAGCTGCAGTGTCAAGGTTTAGGATTTAGGATTTAATTCGTTCAGGGTTTAGGGATTACTTGTAGGGTTTAGGATTGGGAGTGTAGGATATAGGGTTTACTTGCAAAAGAAGGAGCTCATGTATTTTTGGGTTTCCTTGTTGTGATTTCCTTGTGCAGGTCCTCGAGAAGGGAGGTGTTTCAGGGCTGGGGTAGGGCTTCGAGTTGAGGCCTACTTGGAGGTTCATGGGTAGTTATAAGTGGGGTTATAAGTCCCCTAATATAGGTTATAACTATAGTTACCTTGCTTATAACCCCACATATAAGTACCCATGAACCTCCAAGTACCGGTCTTGGGATTGGGGTTTGTGCTGGTTTAGTTGATCCTATCTGGGCCGTGGAACTCAGCAGCTAGGGGCGCCTATACAGTATCGAAGTTCATGTCAAAGGCTGAGATATTTAGGGGATATCCCTGAAGTACAATAAGCTTTGCACAAGCCTTTGTTCACGGGGTTACTACTTAAACATCTGCTTGACAAGGTCGAAAGCAGAACCCTAAGACAGAGAGGGGTCGCTAGGAAGCTAGTGTTCGAGTTCGGATTTGAGTTGAGTGCCTACTGTAATTAGTAGTAGGGCAGATAAACTCAATCCTTCTTGGGGTACTATAACCCCTATATGATCCCAAAGGTTCACGGATATCCTTTTAGTTCCCCTAGGATACTGGACAAGTAAAGTATGAGGTTGCAGATTTCGGCCTGGGTCATAGACGTAGCTGCCTGGTGACAAGCCTTGGAACTGCAGGAATTCACCTCTGGAGTGTAGACGACAAAGCGTAAAAAGAGGTTGAAGGAGTTTCAGAAGCCTCGAACCCTAAGAAAGTTTACACGTTGCGGGGTCTGGGATGCCGTCGGGCTTGGTGTCCTGGGAAGACGAAAACGATAGTGTTGATGGATGCTCGCCCTGTATTCAGACTGAAACCCATGAGGCACCTGTGCTTTCCTTCATTAATTGAGCCTTGACTAGGTAGGCCTTTGGGACATTTTTAATATGTTCCCTTACTGGACTTAGGAGGCTTGTAATCTTTTTCAGAGCCCTAAACCCTAAACCCTTATATCCTGAACCCTATATGGAAAGGCCCAACCTAATAACAGCCCGGCTCATTTGCAGGCGTTGGCCGGTGTCGGTGCCAGGGGCTTGCGCAAATGTCAAACTTACGAGGCGCAGAGGGTTTAAGGCTAAGGTTTAGGGTTTGGTGTGTTTCGCTCACCTGGAAACTGACATAACCTACTTGTGTGGGGCCCTCATACAAACCCCCCGCTTAGATTTTATAGGTGGCACTACAAAAAGTGGGTCTAGGTAGTTTGTGGTAGGGCTGCGGGGTGCAGGGATAGGGGTACAGGGTTTAGTGCATAAGGTTTAGGGGTGCCGGATAGTTGAGCGGTACAGGCTTCGAGGCTTAAGGTTTGGGAGTTCAGGATTAGGGGCTTACGGTGTAGGATTTTACCAGGTTTGGGCTGCATCTGTGGAGTTTCACGTCCGAAGTGTTGTGCTGCGGAGCCTCTTACGTCGATAAGCACCTGCGAAGTGTTGAGTCTAATCTGTTCAGTTCGCTTCGCAGATGTTCACAGAGATGAAGTTCCCTACACTTCGGGTTCAGGACTGAGCACGTAGCATGTTTGTGGTTTCGCGCTTTAGGGTTCTATGCCCTTGGAGATTTTGCGCCAGAAAGAGGGTCGGTTCTATACCCTAGACCCTGGTCCTTACTTACACATCTCCCTATGCCCTAAGCCCAAGGATCACTAGACTTAGCAACCAGGGTAATAAACAAGGTGACTCAACTCATTGTGGTACTTAGCACCCCGATTAAGCTACTTATAAACATGAACGTGATCCTTAAATCCTGAAAACCCAGAACCCTAAACCCTAAATCCGCGTTTTTGTTACCTTACTACGTCCCATGATCCTCCAAGCAGGTCACCAACATGCTGTGGGCTTTTGCCGAGTTGTGCAAGCACCAGCCCCGCATCGCCATGTCGATCGAAGAGGTGCGACATCTGCTCAGAAGGGGCCTCAGTGACACAGAGGCTTTATTCATCAGAATAGGGTTTTGGGGTATAGTATAATATACCCAAAACCCATATTCTACTGATTAAGGCCTGTCAAATATAGTGTAGTATATTGATATTGTAGTACAGTATCCTTTTGCATGGTGTAGTACCAATTGAATAGAAACTGGCAGGACTACTGGGCTGCTAGACTCTAAAGCTTCGTGACCAACAGGGTTTAGGGTTTAGGGATCATGATGATGGTGTTTAGGGTTTGCAGTGAACGCCCAAAAGTTGGAAGGTGGGAAATGCAACGGCCGGTCGGAAATCGGATCTTCCAACTTTGCGTTTTTGCTACAGCAGGTTCCCCGGCGCTTGCGGCAAGAAAGCGCTCTCAATAATCTTCCAACTTAGCTTGTTTGTCGGTGTTTTTCCCACTGCCCCTCCGCCCCCAAATATTCAGCGGATCCATCTCCACACCCCTGACAAAGGGATGGCCAAAGAGCCAGCCGTTTCCCTCGCATTGTCCGAGTGTACTGCGGAATTAGACGGCTGTCTGTTTGGCAAGCTAGTTTGGGACTGCAAAGTTGGAAGATGGCAAAGTTGGAAGATTTCCAAGGTTGGGAGATTCGCTGTCCGTGTGTTTTTGGGTCCTGGAAATTTGGACCGGCTTTCACCATAGTGCTTAGAGATCATATGATGATGATGATCATGATAATGATCATGATCATCATCGCCATCAGCACCGGCATGCCTTAAATCCTAGGCCTGAACTTCGTCGTGGGCCATGAGTCCATGCATGTCGAAGCTTTGAGGGTTTTGATGAGCTGTGAAGTTCTTACTTTGTAGGGCCTGAATACTGCGACTCTATACTAGCCCTGCCTGGGGGTAAATGCACCCACACAGTATACTTTCTGGCCAGAGTATTTTCAATATGGGTACATAGACCCTAAGGGCCCTAGGGTTTCCAATTTTGTTAGGCCTTTATATCGTTACACACAAAACAACCTGGAACCCCGGACAGCCAAACTGAAGCCGGACGCGCCAGAATTGAGGGACTGCTGACTGTTGTGCTCCGTATCTGCTTTCGCGTTTGGGGTTCCAGTTCCAGTGAGGGTTCGGGATTTAGGGTAAGAGTGTTCAGCATCCTTCAACCGAGGCCCAAACTTAAACCCTCAACAAACCTAACCACATTAATGGTAAGAGTGCCAGTGCGAGTAACATTCAGGATAACAGTTATGGTAGTCGAAATATAGACAACAGGCAAGATGATGATGATGATGATCATGATGATGATGATGATGATGATGATCATGATGATGATGATGACGATGGAGCCAGGGCCTTTATCCAATTCCCCAATCTTCACAATCCTAATCATCTCCTTATAGCCCCTAAACCCATGCAAACTCAGCCGAACAAGCTGAAACGTATCGATGCCGCCAGGAACTACGCAAACTCTCCGTCTCGGCATCGGAAGCAACTCTTCGTGGGATTCGTTTCGGTTCACAGTGTTCAGTGTAGGGGTTTAGGTGTAAAACCAGGGAGCTTAAATTGCTACCTTGGTTTTTAAAAGCAGGCAACTTGTCCTTAGGCAGCAAGCCCCATGCAGAGAGGATTGTGCTTCAGCGAATGAGGGCTTAGGATGTTAGTGTTTGCGCTTAAGTCTTTTGTTCGACGAGATACTTATTCGGTTACAGATTCAGCTGCCGGAGTTTTCTAGGGTTGCAGGGTCTTCGTAGGAGCTCTTGGTGGTTGCGCACACACATCTGTATGAATACAAAAATATATATAACTAATATATTAACATCGAGAGAGTTTTGTGGTTGTTGGTTTGGTTGGTTGTTCGTTTCTCTTCATGAAGAATTTTCAATCCTGACTGCTGTGCTTGTTGTTTGCTTGCTTGCTTACTTGCTTGCTTCGATTCGTTGGTTCGTTGGTTTGTGCGCTGGTGGATCGGTCGGTCGGTTGGTTCGTTGGTTTTCTTTGGTTCCTTCCTTGGCTGCTTGCCTGCGTGCTTGCGTGCTTGCTTGTTTTTTGTTTTTGAACTGCTGGCTTGTTGGGTTGATTGTTTGTGTTTAACTACTCGTCTATTCACGTGTATATACATACACACATGTATGTATAATATACATATATATATATATATATCTGTGTGTAGGTAGGTAGAGAGGCAGATAGAGATGGAGAGAGAGCGAGAGAAAAGTAAATAAAGAACGAAAGAGAGAGAGGCGAAAGAAGCAAAGAGGAGAGAGGGAGAGAGACCTGTGTAGGGACCCTACCCTACGAGTTGGTCATGGCAAATTCTACCACAAGGGTCGAGGTCTCCCAAAGGTGCAGGTTTGGGATGTGAATGCCCCACTGTTACGATGCTAGGCCCCCTAGGTTCAAAACCGGTATGGTGTAAGTACCGTTCACCAAAACGCGAGGGTTTTGCGGCACGGTAGAGACTTTTTGGGCTGAAGCTTTACTATTTGGGTACTGGGGCTCTGCAGCCACGTGCAAGTTGAAGGTCATCTTGCGCAGAGGCCGTGGTGCCTGGAAGATTCAGGTGCCTCAGTGATGTGAATTAGGAAATTTATATGGAATTTCGGTGTCGTGGTCTGTAGGATTGACGATTTTTAAAGACTGAAGGGTCTTCTAGGATTCTCAAAAGGGCTCAGGCTCTAGGTTTTGAGAGTTACATCATGAAGGGATGACTCTATAGGGCAGGGTTCCATTTAGTCCTGTCGGGTGTGACTCTGAGGGCTCTTTTGAACGTAAATGTTGCAGTTGTTGTTGTTCTGAGTCCGGGGTTCTGGAGGGCTGTTTCGGGTTCTAGCATTAAGTGATTTAGGCTTGCCAGGGATCTGGGTGTAGGCGGCAGGCTTTTCGGATGACTGGGCTTGCAAGGTTAATTGTTGAGGTTCCATCCACGCCGGAGCATACAGAGGTTACCCGGTCATGCTGAGCCCTAAACGCTGAACCCTAAATTCATGAACTGGGGCCCCGGAAGGTGATGATCTCAGCGCTAGCTTCGTGGTCGATGTTTCCGACGCAGGCCTCTCCGAGCCCTCCGCGATTTGATGTGCATATTAGGACATGGGGGCTTGAATCCCAAACCCTAAGCCGTTTAGAGGTTCGGAATCTCTGTTGCACTAGAGTTCTCTTGATTTCCGTACCAGGTTATGGAGAAGATGTTGACTATTTTCGTGTTGCCAAACCTTACAGGTCCAGCCCCTATAAGTTCTAAACCAGTCGTCTGGTCTACATAGAAGAGCTGGAAGTGCTTTGGGGCAGTGTCTCGAAGCAGAGAGTTCAACCAAGCATGTGTTGGAGGTTTGGGGTGAAAGGTTTAGGGTTTAGGGTTCCGAGTTGAGGGTGAGGGTATCCAAACCCGAAACCCTAAATTCTGTTCGGTTGTACAGCGTTCGGCGGGACAGTGAAAGTGACACTGCACGCGGAGCCTTGGCCCGGCGATGCTTTTCCAAACGAGGCAATGCTGTCCACGATCCTTTCTTGGTGGGGGGTTTGTGTCCTTCATCTGGACTTTTACATGTTTTCCCTTGAACCCCTTACAGAATCCCTGAAAAAACTGAAGCAACCTTCTCATTGGAACCTAAACCCTAAGCCCTAAACCCTAAACCCTAAACCCTAAACCCTATAAACCCTAAATTTGAGCCGAAGCTCGGATCACTTCAAGACGCCGTTAACGCCCCACCGCGCCGGTGCGCGAGCCTCAGAGCCCTGGGACAACACTACAGTTCCACAGTTAAGGGGTTAAGACATCCTAAACCCTTCCTAAACCCTAAACCCTAAACCCCAAAACCCTAAACCTCAAAACCCCAAACCCCTAACCCCTAAACCCTTAATCCCTAAACCCCTACACCCAAAACCCAGGTGTTCTGGTGTTGAGGTGGCAGGGCGTAAGGGAATCCTAGCTCCAAGCACAACGGTAAACCTTCGCTTCGGCGGAATCGCATGTGGGCCGTAAGAACGGAAAGGCATCCTCTACCCGAAGCATTGAGCCACGGTTTGGGATTTAGGGTTTAAGGCTTAGGATTTGGGGTTTAGGGTTTGAGGCTTAGCATTTGGGGCTTGGGGTTTAAGGCTTTGGATTTGGGGTTTAGGGTTTAAGGCGCAGGATTTGGGGTCAAGACAGTGCTTAGATGGTTTATGGATTGGGGGTTCTGGTCCTTGTTAAAATAGCTTCTTCCTCACACCCTGGCAGAGCAGTCCACGAATTCCCAGCCACAAGGCTCGATAGCGGATGAAGACCCACGAGACCCTGAGCCCCATTATCCACTTCCCCCACCCAGAATTACCATCTACCCTAGCCAAGCAGTATTTCTCCGACAATGAGATGGGCAGCGTGATCGCTTGTTTGATATGTCATGGCCCCAAAGCCCCAAGCCAAAATGGCATCCTTAAAACTCGCACATAAGCCCACACCTCTACCTCCCCAACCCCCCTCTCCCAACAGAAAACCTAATAGCCCTCTTCTCAGCCTAAACCCTAATACTCTACTACCCTACACCCCTAAACCCTTCAACCTACCCTAATACCCTAAACCCCTAAACCCCAAACCCCAAACCGATTCTGCAGTGCCTCCTGGCCAGGTGCGGCTTATGGAGGAAGTCTTTACAGATTTGGTACAGGTCGGGCTGAAGTTGAGGGTTTAGGGTCTTAGGGTTTGGGGTTTAGGGTTGAGGGTTTAGGGGTTTAGGGTAACAGAGTAAAAGGGCATCGGATTTAGGGTTGAGGGTTTAGGGTTTAGGGTTGAGGGTTTAAGGTATTAGGGTTTAGGGTGTAGGGGCCCTTTGTCCTTTCAAGGCTTTCGGTGTTGAGTGTCATGTTTGCCCGTCTCGGCTCTTTCCCAGAGGTTCGGGGATTTCGGCCCTGTCTTGCTTGGTGTCTGTTCGTGCTTTTGTTGTTGTTCCTGGCTGTCATTCCTTTGCTACTCAGCCCTAAGCTTCCTGAAACCTAAACCCCAGGGTTCTGGTTGAGAGGGACCTGTCCGCTTCGATCGGGTTTTTCTGTACGACCCCAAACCCTAAACCCTAAACGCTAAACCCTAAACCCTAAACCCTAGCCTAAACCCCAAACCCCGAAACCCCGGAATCCCAAAGCAACGCTGGCTGAGACTCGTGCAAGGCGCGCGTCAGAGTTGTCTTCTGAAAGTCTGAGTTCCTCTAGGCTTGGGGTACTTGGCTTGTTCTGAAGACTGTTGCTTGCTACTGGTATATGCCGATATGCCTTAAGAAACAGCTAAAAATCTCAGCTCCTTGCAGGGATACCAAGGTCGGTAAAAACAATCGCAGGGATGAAGGTCTAGGCGATGGGATCCTCTGGCTTGCAACCTGCACCATAAACCCTAAGCGTAGGACCCTAAACCCTAAACCTTAACCCTGAACCCTATAAACCCTAAACCCTAAACCTTAACGCAGAACCCTAGACCCTAAACCTTAACCCTGAACCCTAAACCCTAAACCCTAAACCTTAACGCAGAACCCTAGACCCTAAACCCTAAACCTTAACTCTGAACCCTAAACCCTAAACCCTAACGCTGAACCCTAAACCCTAAACCTTAACTCTGAACCCTAAACCCTAAACTTAGGACCCTCTGGGGGAGTAGGGAGCTCGTAACCCCAAAGCCGAGGCGAGCTGGTCGGAGTTTGGAGTCCACTCGGCATCAACCCTTGTATGACCCAAAAATTGGGGATTATATATGGGTAGTTGTACAAAATTATGGTCCTTTTTGGGGTACCCTAAGTAATAGGTGCCGTATTATAATAAGGACCCCAAAAGGGACCCCATTTTTGACAGCCACCCATATATCATACAGTTCTCAAAGAAGCTCGCAAACTGTAATCTTCAAGCCCAACTAGAGCCGACCGAGCCCAGCAAAGCTTTGCAGGAGCTAGCAGACAGGAGCAATGAGCTGGAGGTGGCTGCTTGGATGCTTTTGGACGAGTTTTTCCACGCATCCTTAAAGCGGACTTGTGTGCTTGGCTTGGAGGCCTACTTCGACCCTTAAACCCTAAACCTTATGTCCTAAACCCTTATCCGCAAACCCTACACCCTCCTATACCCTGTAGCCTAAACCCCTAAGCCCTAAACACTGATCCCCTCAACCCCTTAACCCCATAACCATCTCAAATCCCCAAACCCCAAACCCTAAACCCCAGAACGGGTTTTGGGTTTTGGGTTTTCTAAACCCGAACTGGTTCTTCCAGTAGTAAACAGTTGGGTTCGGTTTGTTGTTCCGCGTATTAGGGTCGCGCCTTAGCCCAAACCCTAAGACATGAAAACAATTGCCTACATTTTGGGGGCTCCTTATTATATATCTTTAGTACCACATATCCCCAAACCTTGTCCTAATCATTACGGCCCCTGCATAATAAGGAGGGGCTCTTCAGACGTTCTTGTCAACAGAAATCCATCTCGACCTCATCTGACGACGTCGAAGGCATTGCGATGCAGCCCACAAAACACAAGGTTCCCAGAGCTTGGGCTGAGTGCCAGATTAGGAAACTTCAGGGTAGGGTTTAGGGTTTAGGGTTTTAGGCTTTAGAGGTTTGGGTTTTAGGGTTTAGGGTTTAGGGAACTTCAGGGTATGCAGATTAGTCAAAGGCTTTCGGGCTCAGGTTTCGGTGTTGGCGCAGGTCAGGCGATTGCTGGCAAACGGGCTACATGCCAAGCCCCAAAAAGAGTCGACATCTAGCTGTTTAGATTAGATGACTCCAAATTCCTACGACACTTCATACGCCCAGCTGAACCTCCTGAGCCCTAAACCTAAGCCTCACGAAGCTTTGTCAACCCTTTCCCCTACTGCAACCCCTAAACCCTTAAAACCTAAGACCTAAAAATCAAAACCCAAAGCCCCTAAACCCTAAACTTGCCTTAAACCCCTAATACACCTTACGCCAGCCGACTCCGAGGAGAACACGCTTCCCGTTGCTATGGCTTTTGAGCATCTGCGAGCTGAGCAGCTCAGCCGAAGACATGAGCTCCTAGATCCTAAAGGGTTTTGGGTTTTGGGTTTCGGTTGAACTGCAAGCCTCAGCCCTACCCGTAGGCCCTAAAGTAGTTCCCTTTCGGGGTTCATATTTAGAATCCTATAAGGTAATCCCAAGAAGGAACTACTACCGGGGCCTATGGGTAAGCCCTAAACCCGTCGGGTTTTGGCTTTAGAGCTTAGGGCACGAAGCCGTCGCATGTGGCATATCGGTGCCATTTCATTCCAAGGGCTCCGGGGGGTTCTACGACGGTTAGAAGTTCAAAACTCAGATAGTGAAACCCCAGACCCTAAACCCTAAACCCTAAACCCCAGAGAACCCCGGAGAGTGATTCAAGGGCTCGTTGTAGGAGATTCTGGATCCTACCGAGGTTGAGTTTAGGATTCAGTGGTTTAGTTCTTCAAAAGCTTAGGGTGGGGCGTTGATGTACACTTGGGCTTGAGGCAGTCACGGTGCTGTGGCGACGGAAATACGGCTTCAACAATTTGGGTTAGTGTCTTGCGCGTTGCTCGTTTTTGGATGTGAGGTGTGGCTGTTTAGGGTTCAGTCTTGTCTGCTATGTAGTGATAGCAGGTCACAAATTGAAATCACGCTAAGACGCAACATAGAATGTCGAATGTCTTTCCGAGTTTTGCTCACACCGCCTCCCCATGCGATTCGGGTTTTGGACTCTATATATATATATATATATATATATATATCGTACGTGCGGGGTTTAGCTTGCTGGAACTTCAAAATGCTGGTAAATGGATGTTGTGTCGCCTCACAAAGCGGGCAACAACTCTGCCCCTTAGTTCTGGCAGGTCTACGCAGCATTGACTGGAGCGCTACGACAAGCATGTCGTAAAGAGCGCGATCAAATCCTATCCTAAACTGCAAACCTTCCACTCGTCTCCAGGTCTTTCAGCCACTAAGCCCTGTTTCAGTCACAGCTCCATGGCTGAGGTGAGGGCTAAGGGTCTACTGAGCATTCAAAAGCCTTGAGCCTTGTGCCAATGCATGGTCCGCCTTCGGCATGTGTGCTCTTGCGATCAGGTACCGCACTGTCTACGACGATCTCGTTGTCTCTATGAAGTCACGCTACCCCGACTTCGCTCCAACATTTGTCTTCAACAAGAAGAAGCGTCCCTTGGCGTTCAACCTGAACCCAGCGAGGCCAAGACATACAAAGATCGATATCCGCTCCGGTAGATTCAAGAAAAGCAATACGAGTAGCTCTAACCCAAGTCTAAGAAAACCTAAACCCTGGAAGCTCCAGGAAGCATTAACTACCGGATATAGCCTAGTCATCCTAAATCCTGAACCCGTAGCCACCTGCAACCCCCCATAGTGCCATACCCCTACTCCCTATAGCCCTAGAAGCCCTGACCCCTAAACCCCATAAGCAAACCCCATAAGCCCTAAAGCAACCCTAAACCCTAAACCCGATAAACCCCTAAGATGGCCGGTCTTTCTGTTGGTCAAAGACCCAATGCTCCAGGATGGAGGCTGCCCCCGGTGCTGTCAGAAGCAGGTGTGAATGGTGATACAGATTAGGGCGTTAGGGTCAGGGTCCCCACTTTGGGGGCTCATATGAGGATGGTTTTGTAGTTAGATCCCATAAGCGCTTTCATTGTAGGGGGAGCAGAAAGAGAACCCTTCAACCTTACAACGTTCGTGGTGCCTGTTTCGGTAGCGCTCTTGCTCTGCGATTGAGCCTGGCTTGCGTCATAGAGTTGACTTGGATTCCCGAGAATTCGGGCGATGTTGGATGACGTGTTCCGATGTAGTGGTGTGGAGGAATTTAGAAGCCTGAATCATTAGCAGTAGCATCCCCTGGGGTTCCTGAGTCTTTTCCTAAGACAAGCTGAAGCTTAGGGTCCTTATCATAATCATACATCATACTGATAATGAACCCTAGAAGACGACTGGAAGCCTGAATAGCTACTGTTGTTCTCCGTAGGGCTCCTCATGATAATTCGTACAAAGTGGAACACCAAAGAGCTATTCTAATCATCAGGGAAGCTGTGTTAGAGCGCAGGGGCCCGATCTCGCCTTGTGGTGCTGTATATAAGGTTGGAACATAGGCCTGGGTTCAGGGTTTAGGGTTGAGTGTCTAGGGTTTTCAGATCGAGCTAAGACAGTGCAAGCTCCGTTTGTGCATGAGACGTCAGAAAGGTTCCATCCGGCGTCGCAAACACCCGGAATGGACGGGACCAGTACCAGCGCCTCGCCCCGATATTGCCCCGGTTTCGGTTCGGAGGAGCTTCAAACACAGTCCTCTTCCTGGGAAGTCGGTTTTCATATAAACGGGTGTTGCTGAGTGTATATGATATGGGGTTTTTGGTGAGTGGAGAGTTGGGGCTGCTGCGAGTAATATTGCACCCTGTGCATATGTTCGTCATCCTGTGTAGCATGCGGTGACAGTAAAATCGCACACTCTTCTATTCGAGTTCTACTCTTGAGATGAGACCTTTTGCAGTTCATCAGAAAGGTATTTCATCAGGAAAGTCGAGATCATGACTCAGGCCGCGCGCAAGAACCACGACGATGAAGTCGAAACGCCGGCAAGGCTCTGTCGGGGCCAATAAGATTTTTGGGATGCCCATCTCTAGAGTATCCCACAGAGGGTCCCCGAAATTAAGGAAGTGGGGTTTAGGGTTTGGGGCGCCCTCAGCGCATTGTTTGAGACTGTTTAGGATTCCAGTGTTTAGGCATGTTCAGTTGTGGGCATGAATGAAGGAATGCCCATGGTAACAAAGTAGAAGGAGCTTGCCTCCCTACACAAACGAACTTCACACCAAGCCAGAAGCCTTGCTGCACTGAGGAGTCCTACACTTTAGGGCTATGAAATATAGTAGTAAGTATAATATATTATATATTCTACCACAATGTACTCGAATATACTGTATTATTAACAGAAGTAGAGCTCACAGAGCAGTCTAACTCCCTGTTGTTTCGAGGACATGTCCGAACGAACTTGGCATCAGCGCTCCAACGCAGTTTCGATTCTCCTTTTCTTCTAAACCCTAGACTCTGAAAGCCTGAAAGATCGAAACTCCAAAACCCTAAACCCTAATCCCCCCCCATAAGAACTTGAGGGAAGCGAAGCCGAGAGAATCCAAGAGCTGGAAGACCGAGACGCCCATGCCGAGTCCACCATACCTTAGGTTGTCAGCCCTTCCTGTAGCCGAAACAAACCTACCTTTTGAGGGCTCTTTGTTATGGTCTCTATATTCTATCAATCAATCTATCTATCTGTTTATCTATCTATCTATCTATCTATCTATCTATCTGTCTATCTGTCTATATCTATCTATCTGTCTATCTATCTACATATCTATCTACCTATCTGTAGTATTTCTCCTGCTGATAGAGGTCGGATTTTTGGGCCATAAGGTAAGGCAAAGTCCTACGAATTCTTCTAGGGCTCCGATAAAGTCCTTTTTGGTGTTTTATCAGAACCTAGAAGTTTAGGGTTTAGGGTTTAGGGTTTAGGGTTTAGGGTTTAGGGTTTAGGGTAGTAGGTCTGACCCCCCCCCCCCCCCACAATAGAATATAGAGATGCCTGAAGAAGTATCACATGGTACTGCAACAGGGCTCCTCACTGTAACTATGCTTTATCGGTGTTCAGACTGGACCCTGAGACCCTAAACCCTAGAAAGCCAGAAGTCTAAACCCTAAACCCTGGACCCTAGAAATCCCAAAGTCTTGAGGTGAGACTGAGGTTGGCGACAATGAAACCGGATGACCCACACAGCTGTGCCGAAGGTCTCTCACCCTCATTCAGCCAGAAAAACCACAGTCCCTAATATAGGGCCCTCAGAAGTTACCTATATTATTGTGGGGTTCCTCATTATAACCATGGTATAATGGGGCCTAAACCCCTATTCTAATTATTAAAGCCCCTAAGGAGGCTACAGCAGTTTATGGTTTTAGGGTTTGGGCTTAAGTGAGGGTTCAGGAAAGCTAGGGTTAAGTGATGGTTTAGGATTACTCCTTCCCACGCAGCTTCATACATGGCTGCAGATCACTTCACGTCAGTAGCGGTGCCTATAGTCCCTTGTTCTGACATGGTCAGGCTGCTCGCTAAACCCTAAAGTCTAGGACATTTTCAGGTGGGTAGTTCCCGTTATAGGAGCCTTATAGAAGGTCTATATACCTTATAGAAGCCTTATAGAAGCCTTTTTTACCCTAAACTCCCCACCTGTAGTTTCCTTTAACTAATCCTAAACCCTAAACCCTAAACCCTAAACCCTAAACCCTAGACTAAGGGGTATTGAGCTCTCAGGTCTCCGGGACCTGGTTCCAAGCCCAGGTCTCACACAACAGACACCAATTCGATCTGGGCTAGCATGCGCGGCTCGGCTTTAGGGTTTAGGGTTTAGGGTTTAGGGTTTAGGATTTAGGGTTTAGGGTTTAGGGTTTAGGGTTTAGGGTTTGGCTTTACATAGGGGGTCTTAGGGCTTTGGGGCGTTCTGGGTTCAGTTGTAGTTTTTGTTGTTGGAGGGAGGGCGGGGGGCGGGTTTAGTGTGCTAATTGTTTCTGGCAGCTTTGGTTTTAACTGTCTTTGCGGAGAGCTGGCTTTTTTGACTCGAGAGATCTTGCATTCATGTTCTGCCAGGATCCCAAATTCGAAGACTTAAACCCTAAACCCTCTAAGCCCTCAGCCCCTACACCCCACAACCCCTAAACCCGCCAAGCAGTGGGTGAGTCGTCGGGAGGCTGTGCTCGAAGAAAGCAACCCATCTAGGGTTTAGGAGTCCAGGACGTAAGGTTTGAGGGTTCAAGGGTTTAGCTTCAAGACTGTTCTAGACCTGTGGGAGGTTCCTACGTAAAGCGCCCCAGGTAGCACAGGGTCCCAGATTAGTGGTTCTACTTCGGAGGTCGATTTGCGAGTCGAGGCTGTCGGGCTTTTGGGTTGGGGATTTATTGTTTCGGGCTATGGTCCAGCCAGCAAGGACCAAATCCAAACCCAGTTCCCTGAACTCTGACGGTGAGGTTCATTGTCAACTTGAAGAAAGCAGCCAAAGAACGCCCTCGGATCTGGGAAAATTGGGATTCCCGCCCAAGAAATATAGCGACCTAAAGATTGAGAATTTACAAGAAATATAGAAGTATACAGAATTCAGAATACGTATACCTCAAATTGAAGCTCTCTCTTATTCTTATTCTTATTCCCTCTCTCTCTCTCTGAATCTCGCTCTTTTTGCTTTACAGCTTAATTTGTCGTAGACATATAGAAATTTGATGGTGAACAAATTGATAATTGATTTAAAGCTCATTTAAAGGCAAATTGTATAATGAAAAAAGGCATCACGAATTGTAGTTTTATTATAAATCACTACTATTATTTACCAGTAGGTATTTTATTGTCATCAACACCTGCCTCTACTCGAATGAAACGGTGTCGTGCTGCTTGCGCCCGTGATTCTGTCCGCGCCCCTGTTCCCTGTAACTTCGTCCTTTGACGCATTTCCTCTTGGAAGCCTCTTGCGTGCTTGTCTCGCGGTACGAAAACTTTGGAAATTTCAGAAACCGGGAGCACTTCTCTCCCGGCATTTAAATTTCAGAAAGTTTGGTAGCCTTAAGGAGATCTCGCCGTAGTATATAGAATGTCAGAACTTTTGGTAGCTTGAGGGGACGTGCTCGTGGCAATAACATTTCCAGGATTTTGGGCGGCATGCTCGCGGTCATAAAACTTCCAGATTTTTGGGACATGCTCGCGGTAACAAAAATTCCGAAATTTTAGTACCGCGAGCTCCAGTGCCGTGCTTTCTGAATGCAGGTGTCTCTGTGTGTCTCTCTGTGTGTTTGTGTGTGTGTCTCTGTCTTTGTGTGTGTCTGTGTGTGTGCGTGTGTCTCTGTGTGTGTGTTTGTGTCTGTCTGTCTGTCTGTCCGTCTGTCCGTCTGTCGGTCTGTCCGTCTGTGCGTCTGTCCGTCTGTCGTCCGTCTGTCCGTCTGTCCGTCTGTCCGTCTGTCCGTCTGTCTGTCTGTCTGTCTGTCTGTCTGTCTGTCTGTCTGTCTGTCTGTCTGTCTGTCTGTGCGTGTCTCTGTGCGTCTCTCTGTGCGTCTCTCTGCGCGTCTCTCGGCGCGTCTCTCTGTGCGTCTCTCTGCGTCTCTCTGTGTCTCCCTGAGCGTCTCCGTTCGTTTGTTTGTGCGTCTGTCCATTCGTTTGTTTGTCTGGTTTGTCCGTGCGTTTGGCGGTCTGTGTGTTCGTCCGTCTGTTACTCCGCGATTTATTGTTCTCGAATGCAATGGGGTCGTGCTGGTCGACTCCGTTTTCTTCTTACGCGCCCTTGTTCTTTATAACTTCGTCCTTTGACGTAATTCCTCTTAGAAGCCTCTTGCATATTTGTCTCGCGGAACGAAAACTTTGGAACTTTTAGAAATCGGGAGCATTTCCCTCCCGATAATAAAATTTTAGAAAGTTTGGTAGCCTTAAGGAGATCTCGCGGAAATATATAGATTATGAGAACTTTGGTAGCTTGAAAAGATGTACTAGCGGCAATATTATCCAGGATTTTGGACGGCATACTCGCGGCCATAAATTTCATAAGATTCTCAAATTGTTTCAAGATTTAATATCGAAATTTCATTCTAAAAGATTCGGGCAATTTTATAGCTTTCCTATTATAAAGAATTACATATAATATAGATTTATTATAAAATTTTCTAAAAAAAATGAAAATATTCATATAATTAATAGAAAAATAGAAGGAGAGATAGATTTAAATATTAATTATATTTGAATATATATATATAGAATTTTTATAATATTTCAAGAATAAATAAGATTTCTGAAAATATTAAGCAGACTTCTATAAAAATAGCAATTCTTATATAATTAATTGAATTCAAAGAATATTTAGAGGCTAAACCCTAATTTCTTTGCCGTC
>CAJNDV010020680.1:3707-21207 GCA_905221635.1 Symbiodinium sp. CCMP2456
GGGACGCCTGGGCCAAAGGCAGCTGGGTTTAGGGGTTTAGGGGAGGGCGACCTGCAGATGTAATTTTGCCATAGTCTTGAACAGTCCGGGTCTATAGATTCGCATGTGATTGGTGTTCCGATGTTTCTGAGAAGTAGGGCACGGGTCCTTTCCATGTCCTTATACCTGGTTTTTTGTTAGGTTTCTGCTTCTTGTTCCTTTTTGCCGGAGTCGCCAGTTGCAGCTTTCGAATACGATCTAAGGAACCGATTTCTGCAGGATGTCGAATCTTGGTCTCCTACCAGCACCTTTTGCCCATTGCGGTTTGCGGGCTTCCTTACTGCATAACGAGAGGTAGGGTAGGCTCACTATTAAGGGGATACTGGGTGAGCTAGGAATTGGCACCGCGCACCTTCACCGGCATCGTGAAAAGCAAGCGTAAAGGTAGTCAGTGAGCTGCCCTGGATTCGCCACAGAGAGCCCAATGTACGTGCTCCGTGACTAAGGAACGATGGGCTTGTTGGGGGGACTTAGGGGTTTCAGTTTTTGTGCAAAAAAACCTCCGTAATACAGGAAGATGCTAGGAAGCTGTTAGGCCACGTCTCTTCCTTAGTCAACGGAGCATTGGGCACTCTTTTTCACAGGGTGGCTTGCAAGCCGAGTTGATGGACCAAGGGCCCATGCGGTAAAGAACAAAATTCCCAGGATGAGGTTGACCATTAAGGCTGTAGGATTTTCAGGAAAGCTGGTCAAAAGACCACGGGCAACGTAAACCTTGCTCTCAACCCTAAACTAAAGCCCATACTAGCTGCGTGGTCTATTTCTTGCATAAATCATGAGCACGTAAAAACGAGTCTTTTACTGAGTACCGTGGTCGGGGATGCAAGTGGTCCAGCCGTCAACCGCGAATCCTGCGTCAAACCCTAAGTTCATGCTTGAAGCTCAGAGCGTTTAAAGCCTGCCTCAAGCCCAAATCAACCCTAGTTTCAGTTTTGAAACCCTCCGGCTTGGTTATGGCCGCTACCAGTTTTTTCGAAGTGGTGGCACGGTCGCTAGAAGACTCGAGTCGAAATTCGGTCCAAGGGCTTTGGGTTTGCGGCCCTAAATCCCCACCCCCAGCCGAACGCCAAAGCTACTGTAGGCATCTTCAGAAACACAACAATATGGTTTTGGAGTATAGTAAACTAGACATATCGTCAAGAATCCGAAGGAGTTGAATAGCTAATGATGCAGTTTTGTATATTACATGCTCCTACCTTGCAATCTGTGACATGGCCCGCTTGGTCCTCGTCGAGCGGCTCAGACAATCGTGGTGCGCCACTTTCCCCAATTGAGCTTATCTGGTTTACTTTTTCTCTCTCTCTCTCTCTATATATATATATATGTATAATATACGTACATACCCACACATGTATACATATCTATAAATGTGGACATACACACATATTTACATATGTGCATATATACATATATACACACGCAGAAAGATGTACATACGTATGTGCATATATGTATATATACTATATATTTATATATATATACATGTATATATATATATATATACATATACAGAGAGATAGAGGGTTTGCTATATGGGTGCTGTAGGCTTTTCACGTGGCCCATGCCCTCACAGAGTTTATGCGTTGGCCTTCAAGGTGTTCATGGACCCCTACGGCTTGACGTTAGGTTCTACCCGAGAGACGCTGCAGAAACTACCGTAACCGCGGGTATTGCCTCTGTTCCTACAGGTCGTTTGCAGTGCGCCGGTGGGCCGGAATCTGGGATGTCCATGTCGTGTTAGGGTTTAGGGTTTAGGAAATTGGGTTTAGGGTTTAGGGTTTAGGGGCCTGAAGAACCAGAAGTAGCTCCGATCATTTCGTTCGTGCGCCTCGGTCGTCGAGCTGCTTATGTTTACAAATTCGGACCTGCCACTGGTGCTAGCCCCGACTGGGCAAAGCACAGAGGTGCACAGGGGTTGTGTTGAAGATAGCTGGTACAAGTCTGTTGGCCATGAATTAGAATTAGACCCTTCAGAAAGCAGAAACCTTCTCCGTGAAGCCTCCCTCCCTCCCTCCCTCCCTCGCTCCCTCCATCCCCTATAAACACTTGGAGCCTAATGCTTCTGAGGTCTAGTGTGAGTTTACAAGACATGCGACCTTAGTAAGCCCCTCCAAATTTCAAGAGCATCAAAGACACGGTCAGTGAAGATTCGACGTCCAAGGCGAGTGTAGTTGTGTGAATGCACTTTTTACACTTTTTTGGTATAGCAAAATCCCCGACAGAACTGAAAGTCTACACACTAAGTAGAATCCTGATAACTCACTGCAAGAGCTATCCTAGATCTTCAGGCAGAACAGGGCAACTGGGTCCTTGTTAGATACAAGTTTACATGTTTGTTCTAATGAAACCCAACAGGAATCAAACATGATCATGTTTAATGGAGCCCCAACAGGGAACGAGGTCAGTCTTGGATGTGTTGGGTTCTCAGCGACCAGAAAAGAAGGGTCTTAGGTTTAAGAACCTTTAACCCTAAACCCTAAACCCTAAACCCTAAACCCTAAACCCTGAACCCTGAACCCTGAACCCTGAACCCTAAACCCGAAACCCTGAACCCTAAACCGTTAGGTTGGTTTAGGCCTTGGGTCTGGGGGCTTGGGGCTTAGGGTTTACGCCAGACCTTGGGGCTTTAGGGGTTCAGGTCTTGGGGATTTTGCATGTTTAGGGTTTAGGGTTTAGGGTTAGGGTTTAGGGTTTAGGGTTTAGGGTTTAGGGTTTAGGGTTTAGGGTTTAGGGTTTAGGGTTAGGGTTTAGGGTCGTCGCTACGAGTTTTAAGTTCAGGGTCTCTGGGTAAGCTAGGGTTGGTGCAGGCCAATTAAACAGGGCGTAGGGCCTAGTTTCTGCATGTCTCTGCTTAAACGGATGACATCTAGATAGTAAGTAGACCCCAAACCCGCAACCCTGAACCCGCATAGGACAAGGCCTTCAGAACGCTTTCTCTACGTGCTCATGTTCGTGGTCGGGTTTGTTTCTCGTTATCTGGTTGTGGCTGGAGCATGACGTCCTCGAAGGGGCCGTCACTGAGCCTGGAAGTCCGAGTCTTTTTCAAGATCAAGTTCACCTTTGAAGATTTCTATTTCGCGAGAAGGTTTCAGTACATCTAGTAGGACCAAATGAAATCTGCAGTAAGACCCTAATACCTGCTACCACTCGTTCAATTGTAGACTCATTGTGGCCCAAAGACCCCAAAACCTCAAGGCGTTAATTTGACCCAACAGCTCCATAAACTTAGCCCAAAACTCCTTAAATTTTTAAACAGCTTAAAGTTTAGAGTTTCCCCAAACTCCTACAGAACCGTCTCTAGAACAAAACTACAAAATAAACAGCGCTACAGACCTGAACCCCCACACCCAGCTGCACATAATGAGCCCTAAAATTTTATATATCCGACCCAAGCCCTAAACCCCAAACCCTATATATACAACCCACTAAAACCCTGTATGAGATCGCTTGAGGAACTAAGCCCACCTGAAGCGATAAAAATGTAGGAGCCTCGTTAAGAAATCCTAGCTCTGGAAGAGTTCCGGTAAAGACGAAGGGTTTCTTAACCAGTTTGCTATATTAAACGTCACCCTAAACCCCAAGCCGTAAAGCCTTAACCGCACCTAAAGCCCTAAACATCGGCTTCATTTGGTCCTGAATGCTCGTGTTCTTCGTGCCACGAGTTCCTGCCTCCGGCACAGTGATCTCTTGTTGCTCTTAGGCTTAGGATTTAAATTGTCCAGTGTCCAGACTTTTCGGGCTTGGTGTTTGGGTTCAGACTTTTCATGTTTGGTTATAGACCTCTTGCTTTTCGGGTCTCGGGTAAACCGACCGTAGATGAAGCGAGCATTTCTTCCATCCTAAAGCAACAAAGACAGCGAGGACTCAGCCGCCGGCTGACTGACATGAATGTACTCGGCCTGAGGGTATACAGTATAAGAATTTGCTCACAGCCCCTATCATCAGTGTCATCTTCCACACAGGAGGTCCAAACCATGTGCTATAGTTCAGGGATGTTCAGGATCTAGAGGCGATGTGTTTTTGTTGTTCGGCTTTTTCTTCGTGCTTGAGGTGACCAGGTGCGAGGTGTTTGGGTTCACACTCTTGCACTGTGCGTGGAGGCGCCAAATTGTTTTTCAAACTCGAGATTAGTCAATGGTATGCAGAGACTCCATTGCCCCTTTGATATTCCACAAATTGCTAGGCCTCACGAAAGGTCAAGATGTAAGATGTCAATATGTAATTATGCATATAACGGCAGATGTCAGTTATATACACACACACACACCCACACCTGTGCTCTCCGGTCCCGGGCCACCACACCCCCCCGCCCCATGGTATCCCCCCCCCACCCACTTTTTCTATGGTACCCCACCTCCGCCAGTGAGGGTGGAGTGTCGCCTGCTGCTGTGCGGATTGGGGGTGTCGCGCGGGTCCCCTATGGTACCCAACCCCTGCTCCGTGCAGAAAGCGGCAATCTGCGCAGTAGTTTCCCGCACCAGACATGAAGTACAATACTTAGCTCTGAGGGTTGTATGGCGATGGTGATGGCAACAGCTCTTCTGCATGTTCTTTCGACGGTATTGATAAGGAAGATGACGACGACAACGATGATGTTCAGCATGATGTCAAAGATGATCCAATTGTCGACTCGCGTCGCCTTCCAGAGCAGCACAACATCATGAGCAGTATCACCGGCAGCAGGCACAACTGCGAACAAGGGGCTGGCGGGGATGCGGCCACAAGCCCCACCCCACAGGGGGGGAGTGGGGGGAGGAGATGGGATGGGGGGGGTGGGGAGGGCGGGGTGTGGCAGCCATGCATCATATATATATATATATACATACACATATTTATATACACATACATATATATATATATATGCACGGATAGCTCCTTATGTTTAGGAAACACTCCTTGGCTAAGAGGTGTTGGAGTCCCTACGTGCCTGCCTGACATGGCTTTTGGAGATCTGCGCAGACTTCGCACTGGTTCTCGGGTAATTTGTTTAACTCTCTGGACTCTGAGTTCCGCCGCAACACCGGGATGTGTGTGCTCGCGCTGAGGTTTGTGGTATACCTCATATACCCTAAACCCTGTAAACCCTGTTAGCTTACATAACATCTCATATACCCTAAACCCTATAAGCCCTATTGACTCATATACATCACCGGGCTGCTGCGGGACGCAGTTTTAGCTCTAGCCTCGAGTTTCCAGGCAGAGTTCCTGGAGTCTCTTGGACCCGCCGCCCGAGTTCAAGCTGATAGATACTGTGCAGAGCGACGTCGTTGTCTAGGATTTTTCCTGGGTTCTGAAACCCTAAACCCTAAATCGAAGGCTGGGGAAAGTAACTGCTTCGGACCGTGCATTCTCATTTTCTAATATACATGGTTGAGCCCTTCAGCAGGTAACGCAACGCATAGAGTCATAGATAATATCTCGGCACGCCTAAACCCTAAGCCCATCCTTCGCCCTAAAGAGGCCTTACAGGCCAACAGGAACAGGTTGGAGACTATCGCTCTTGCTCATCCCCCAAGCCGTTCGGGCTTCCTACCTATAGTCTCCATTGTAGTTCCCTTTTTTGGTCTAACCAAATATATATTAAGGATCTTATAAGGTATCCCCAAAAAAGAACTACAATGGAGACTCTAGGTCCGGTAGTTTCGGAGTTAGGATCATCCCGCTTCCGTGTTCCAACGGTTTGATTTTGTTATTGGTCTCTCTTGCTACGCAAAAGTGCACTTCAGAACCCAGTGTTGGGATGTCGAGCTGCAGCCTACCAAGCTCCAGAGGATAATCGGCGTTCGCTGGCTGACACAATGTCCTTATAAGAGCTCCATGCGATCTATAGTTTCATGACCTATGCCCTAAACCCTAAAACCCCCAAGCCCCTAAAGCCTGAAACCTTAAACCCTAAACCCAGTATGGTTCAGAGCTTTAATGTTTAGTTTCTAGGGCTTGCGGAGTGGCTCCAGGGTGCAGGGGGTTCCGGGCTGCGGGAGCTTTCCCTCCCTGTGTCCCAGACCTTAGCATACTATACGGGTGTAGGGTTCAGGGTTTGGGGTTTAGGTTTTAGGGTGTAGGGTTTAGGGTTCAGGGTTTGGGGTGTAGGTTTTAGGGTGTATAGGGTTCATCGTTTGGGGTTTAGATTTTTTAGGTTTTTTAGGGTGTAGGGTTTAGGGTTTGGGGTTTAGGTTTTAGGTTGTAGGGTTTAGGGTTCAGGGTTGGGGTTTAGGGTTTCGGGATACTGGTGCCTCCCCTGAAAAAGTAGAAATACAACTTCATACCGGATGGATGAAGGGTTTCGGGCTTACGGTTTATGGCCAGAGGATTTATGGCGCGAGGTCTTTAGGGCTTACTGCTTTGAGGTTTTTACTGTGGGGCTTATAGTTTTTGCAGGGTTCAGGGCGTATTGGTTTAGGGATACCCTAGTCTTAGCTGACCTGGTTAGCTCTGGAGATCAATTCGCTTCTCTGCTTGGGAGAAGCCCGTCCTGCTACTTACTTGTATGTGGAGCGGACTACCCCTGACCTGCAAGATCACCCTACATCTAGAAACCCCAAACACTAAATCGCGGATGATGCAGTTCTCCCTGTAAGATATAGACTCAATGATTGGATCCTCAAAGGACCCCTCATTTCAGAAGCCACCATGCATGTGTTCCAAGTAAGAAACCACCGTTAATGTCTACGATGTTCTGGATTTCGGGTATGAGAAGGGCTTAAAGGGGCGAGCAATGTGAAGCCACGCTGAACTTTGCTTGGATCGCACGAACATACATACCTACATACACATGTTTATGCATTCTATACAGATACATGTATTCAGGTGCCTTTTTGCATACCATAGGTATGTGTGTAGGTTTGTGATTAGAAAACTTCACCGCCCCAAAGCGATAACGGTGGGCAGGACGCTCCAGAAAGGCACTGGCCAACTTACGGTTGTGACGTTCCTGGACTTGAGACACCAACGGAAAAAGGCCCAGTTCGGTGAGTTTGGGTATGAAATGTTGTTGAAATCGCACTAGAAGTAAGTAAAGTTGCACAGGTCATACATAGGTGTTTAGTGGGGCTTAGGGTTCGCGAACGATCAGGCGGTGCAGTACGTAGCGGCCATAATAAGTCCGCTGTGCTGATGGGTCGTGGTGCCTCAATGTGGTACTGAGCTCGTGACCCAGCTAATCGGGTTCAGAGTTCGGGGATGTAGGGCCGTCAATGTGCGCTGCAGCCCCTGCTCAAACCAAAAAGGGCCGTGCACCTGGGTCTGGATGGGGTTCGGCCTGGGATATTGTGCTCCCCGCTTACCATATAGGTTTGAATCATTGGTATTACTGTTCCCTGGGGTTCCTCTTGTATAAGGCCTTAAAGCATACTAAATCATACCCCCCCCCCCAATCATATTCTATTCGCATTTATACTAGCTGCTAAACCCCTAAACCCTAAACCCTAAACCCTAAACCCTAAACCCTAAACCCTAAACCCTAAACCCAGCTGCCCAATGAAGCCCCAAAATCTGAGCCCTAGGCCGTACTAAGCCTTAAGGTTCGGAGATGTTGGGCAGTTTTTCGGGACCGACCTAAGCTCCAGCCCACGTTCCTTTTGGGGTTTAGGGCTTAGGGTTAGGCATACGGTTTAGTGTTTAGGGTTTAGTGTGCCCTAAACCCTAAATCCACCATAGTCCAGGTGTAAAAGGGGGAACCAGACCAAAAACAGAAGCGCACCGGCTGCCCGACCTCACCGCTTACTGGAATATGGGGTTTACTTTGCCCCCAAATGACCTACCCTTTCAAGGACTTGCTTGATAGGGTCAAGGTAGGATTTAGGGGGCACCCTGAGCCTTAACAATTAGAACAGGCTTTTAGGATACCTTGTGGTATGGCCATATGTCGACAATAATGTGCCTCAGGGTCCCAGCAACCTATTCTAATAGATAGAGACTCCTATAATAAGCTATGCGAGACCTGGAAACAACCTATAACATGTTACATTACAAAACCTACAATGCGCTATAGAGCCCTTTTCCCGTGGCTTGGTGCACTACACAGAGCCTGAAACCCCATTTCCGAAATCTAACAACCGCCTGATGATCCCGGGCCCGAATGGTTACGATGCCCGGCAAAGACTATTGGGGTTCAGGCTAAGCCCTAAACCTAAACTCTGAACCTAAGCCGACCTAAGACCACATGCCTCGCCTGGATTGTCCGAGTGTGAGCGCCGAAACCCTAAACCCTAAACCTAAACCCTAAAACCCTTCAAGGTTCAGGGTTTTATGGTCGAGGGCTTCTCTTCAAACACCCTGTGGAGTCTAGGCCCAGGACTCCTTCAGCCAAACTTAGAGCCCAGCTTCAACCCGAAAGGTGTAGGGCTCACGGTTTAGGGTTTCTGAATCCAAATCCTCAACTATGGTTGAAGCTTGCCCGAACGCTTCGCACTTTAGGTTTATAGTGTCTAACAACGGAGTCCGGGTCATTCGTAAGTTTATCCATTTATAGTCCGGGAAGATAGATATGGTGTAGTCATACCAGACCAACACAAGCTGTTCTACGTATTAAAGGCCCCTGAATTTGCGTTTTGGGGCACTCAGAGCCCAGGCTGCTAAAAAGTGTTAGGATTCAGGTCCCAGGGCTTGGATTAGGGGTTCAGGGTTTAGGGTTTAGGGTTTGGCCTTCACCAAGTCAAGATGTAAAAGGGTTTAACGAAAATCTCGCCAAAGACTGTGCCATACAGCAAGACTTGGGGCGCAGGGTTTAGGGCTACCCTTCAACCCTTCAACCCTTGAAACCGGAAGCCCTGAACCAGAGCTCATGAACCCTCTGAATGCTTAACTTCTGAACCCCTTAAGACCTAAAGCCTTAAACCCCATAAAACCTACATCCCTAAGCTCTAGACCTCCTAAACCATCCCGAACCCAAAAACATTGTTATGCCCTAAAGCCCTAACCGCTGTGGGTCCCTTCCTTCAGATGCCCTATAAACCCTAAACCCCGAAGTCGCTTCGCCTCGCCCAGGACCTACATCCAAGTATCGGGCCGCGCCGCTTCGGCTACGAAGAAGCGAAGGCTAGCCCAGAGCTCTGCTTTCGGGCATTATATATTTATTCTTTCGTTGTGAGTGGTTTGGATGTGTTGTTGTTCATTGTTTGTGGTTGTTGTTTGTTTGTTTGCTAGTTGTTTTTTATATGTTTTTGTTTGGTGGTTTGGAGGTGTTGGTGGTTTGCGATTTGTGGGTTTAGGATCTGAGACTTTTGAGGTTTTAAGGTCTTGGGCTTTGGGTAGTTTTAACGTTCAGGGTTAGGGTATGCAGGGGGTAGCGTTGTTAGTTTAGCGGGTTCGGGCTTAAGTCTCAAGGTAGCACAGGCCCCAAGTGTATTAACCATGTTAACTGTCTTTGGCAAATTAATGAGGTTTCGGTGCAGTTCCTACAAAGTTGCGCACAGGGATTTCGCAAACAAGGTGCAGGGTTTAGAGGCTTAGGCTTTACACTTTAGGGTTTACGGTGGGTTAGACGAGTTGAACGCCGTTTACAACACTCCCGGTATGAAAACCCTGGACGATGCTTTCCCTTGCTAGAACCTCTTTGAAAGCCGCACAGACGTACGGTTCATGATATAAATCCTGCAGTACCTTAAGGACCCTAAACTATGGGAATTATGGTATGCTCCTTATTTTGGACTCCCGCAGGCGAATGGCGATTGCCCAAGGAACCCTGAGACTTAAACCCTATCCCTTAGGCTCCATTGTAGTTCCTTTTGGGGGTTACCTGAAAGGATCCTAAATTCCTAAATATAAACTACTACAATGGAGCCTTCGGGTATGGTTTTGAAAGGACCCGTGGGCTTGTTACGTGACTTTTGAGGAGCGTATCACTCTTTACCACGCAATGGCTGCATTTGGAACGCGTCGTATAACTACTAGACTACTCATGACCCCGAAAACCGGCTATATGATAACCTACAGAAGCACAACAACCAAGAATCCGAAAGCCTCAAGCACCGAGGACCGTCGTAAACCCTAAACCCAGCTCGAACCCTGAAGCCTAAGCTCTGAGTCCGAGAGCTCGAGCCCTGAAGCTCAGACAGTTTATAGAACCCATAGGCCCTGCAGGAAGCCTCTTAAAACAATGCCTGATATCTATTGACACTGGGCTTTTTGCCAGATCGATGACGATGGTAGCCGATCAGCTGCTTCTCGAGGACGGCCGTTGTGTTTTATTTGGAAAGGGTAGCCTTTTGTTTTTTTTGGCAGTGTGCTGCAGTGTTTGCTGGCAGAGGATGTATAGAACTCATAATTTCTGGACTTGGCGCCCTTAGCTAATCACAAGTTATTTTTTCTGCAATATGAGGTGTTTTTCGCCTGGGTACACTGGCCCTCAACAATCCGACCTCGCAAGCATGTTAGGGCGTAGGATTTAGGGTTGAAGGTTCTTCAGATTCATGCAAGACCTGATGTCCAGGAATCCCAACAAATAGAAATCTACTCGAAATCCGTCAGAGGTACCCTATTCCTTTGCGTTCTTTGGCTTGCCGTGCTATTTGGAATAGTGGGAATCTGGTTAAGATAGGACGTCCTGGGCAGACCTTCCCTATCAAAGGACTGGCGTATTTCGATCAATAATTTGGAAAGCTGGCTTGAAGTTTCAGCCAATTCGAAGCCAGCCTACAGAATCCCCCAATGCCGAATAATCCTAGGTCCCTGCAATTCCGAGCCCTTACATGCGCATCAAACTCACAAGTTTGCGAAGCTTCATTAAGCCAGGAATTAGGTGTACAGTAGGACCCGACAACAAGTGGTTTAGAGTTGTTGATAGACTAGCACCGGCCGAAACAAGCGGGTTCTTCTCAGGAGCAGGGCTTGAGGGATAAAGATTCGGAGAGCGGTTTGGGAGTTTCACGAATCAAGGGAGCTGATATAGGCCACGGTGCCTGTGGAGGATAAGACCGTGCTTCTCGAAGCAGAGTTGATCGATCTCTATGCCTACAGCCAGCTAGTCATGGTCACCTGAATCAACCCGGGATGTCGGGGGAGTTTCAGGGACAAGTGACAGGGGCCTGAATACTAGGAATTCTACTCTTGAGGGCTCCCTGATGCACTAAGTACCCCAAACCTTAACCCTCATGGCCTGCCTTGTGCGTGTGTGAGAGTCGAAACCCTCAGGGTGACTGCATTCGGAAGCTCAGAGGGTAGACTCTAGGCCTCAAACCTGGCACCTCCAACGGCGCAAAACACACGAATGTCTGTCTATACTCCAATACCCTAAACCCTAAGCCCTAAACCCAACTATAATCTGGAACCCCCTTGTCCTCAAGGCAGTCGTGCTTGTTTTTTCGTCGCTTTCTGTTGCGAGTGCTTGGGGGGCCGGGTGTGCAGGATTCATGGACTCAGTCAGAACTGAGAAGTTATCACACTATTGACGAATTCATAGTGGGCTTAAATACCGCATTTTGTACAAAGAGGCGCGAAGTTTCGGGTTTAGGGTTTGCAGAGGGGTTTAATGAAGCTTTCAGGCTGCTGTATTATATTAACAAGCCCTGTCATAGTGAAAGGAGCCAATAAGCTTTGGCAAGCCGGATTTTGTGTGAGCTAACCATACTTATGGTTAATGTAGAAGCCCAGGCCATTACTAAGAGTATTCTTTACAACAGGTTCCTTATTATTTCTTCACGATAAGAGGGACCAGGTGTCATTCTAAATTGTTAAGACCCCCACCAACTTCGCAACATATACACATATATTTACAGTATATACGTATACCGTATATGCTAGTATATACAGAACTGCATATTTATATAAGATTTAGATAGAGATGGAGACAGAGATAAAGATAGCTGGAGGGGGCAGATTTCAGAAGCCCTATTTGTGGTTCTCATGCTTGCGATACAGGTCTGCAGAAATAGTAAGTAGTAGTATCCCATGATGGTCCTTAGGGTCCTTCTACAATGATACTCCGGCCATATGTTGATTGTGCAGGCCGCGATATAAATTCCCATGCAGACCCATACAGCCACATGGGAGCTGAATGCAGCAACAAGAACAAGCCTAAGAAACCCATTTCTATGTGATTAAGGCCACCATGTTACTAGCCATGAAAGCTTAAAATCATTGAGGCCGACACCCAAACCCTACCTAAACCCTAAACCCTAAACACTAAACCCTAAACCCTAAACCCTAATAGACCCTACAGCCCTGCAGCCCTACACCATCCTACACCCAAAGCCTCCGAAGTCCCATCATTGCAGAGAACCCAAAGTCTTAAGTGAACCAAGTTCAAGCTCAGACAGCAAAACAAAGGGGCTCTATAAGGTTTTTGTACGGTTTAGTAGGAGTTTATAGGCTGCCCTAGGGCGTCACAAGCTTTAGAGTCTTGCACTTTGCATCAAACTTACAGTAGTTTTGGTTAAAAGCACCAAGTATAACACCTACAGCCGGAATAGGCCTAAGGCCTGTAAATTAGCAGAAGGGTATCTTCACTTCGAGGCCGCAACCCCGGACGCAGAATCCAATCTATCCAATCTTCTGCTCCGCAGTGTCTCCTGCTCTTTCATTGTTGGAGTTCAGGGTTTACCCATAGGCCCCATAGTAGCTCCTTTTTCGGATTACCTTATAGGATTCTAAATATGAGCCCCCAAAAGGAACTACTATGGGGCCTATGGGTAGGGTTCACTCAGAGTGGCCTTGCTGGAGTTTTGATCGGATTTGGGTTCAGGGCATTGGGCGCTAAGCCCCAAGCACTTTATAACAAAAGGGCCCAGATAATTACCAAGACTATTTGGGGGGGCGGGGGGGTCCCTTATTATAGTTATAGTTTAATGGAATGTACCCTAAAACCCTGTTCTAATTATTAAAGCCCTTTAACAGGCTTCATGGCTTCCTCGTGCGCGTTTTCAATTTCAAGTGCATGATTGGCAATCGGCAGTGCTTTCTTCCTGCTCCGTTTTTCATAGCAGCTTTTGTTTAGCCGGGAGGCGCTGAGCTTTGTGTTTAACAGTTCGTAAGTTTTGGTCTCTACTCGAATGATGAGGGCACTTTGTAAGCAGGGTTACGGGTAAGGTTCGTGAACAGAGGCAGCTGGAAAGCCTCATCTGAACTTTTCTTGTGTGTTGCGGGTTTGGACGACAAAAAACCACCTGAAACCCACAAAGGTCCCAGTGTGAGAGTAAGCGGCGAAAAGGGCCCAAACTCCAAAGGGTAGCTGTAACAGCCATGGGCCTTAGCCCCTCCAGCCTACTCTAGACCCGAAACCCTGTTCATTGAGGCCCTAAACCCTAAACCCGTAGGAGGCAAACAAACCCTAAACCCCAATCATGTTCTAATTATTAATTAAGGCCCTAAACCCTAAACCCTACATAAGCCCTAAACCCTAAACCCTAATCATATTAACCGCAGGAAGGAGCAGGTCGGCTGTGGTTGCTTGCATTTTTCTTTTCGGAGGGGGGAAAAACACCCTGCAGTCCTAAGAGCCTACTGCCCTAGGCCCTGAAGCCCTCAAGCCGAACGCCCGGGATAATATATCTATCTATATATATATATACATACATACATACTGTTCATATTAATATTTATATTAATATTCATATTCATATTAACATTCATATTAATATTTAAATTCATATCTATATTCATATTAATATGAATATTAATATTATTAATATTAATATTAATATCAATAATAATATTAATATTAATATTAATATTAATATTAATATTTATATTCATATTTATATTCATATTAATATTAATATTAATATTAATATAATATTCATATGAATATTAATATTAATATTAATATTAATATTAATCTTAAGCTTAATCTTAATTTTAATATTAATATTAATATTAATATTAATACTAATATTAATATTAATATTAATATTAATATTAATATTAATATAAATATATATATATATATATAGCAACCCATAGAGTGCCCTGTTTGATAAAACCAGCAGCAAAACATATTATAAACCAAGAAAAGGAAGTACAATGGAGACTATAGGCAAGCCCCAAACCATAAACCCCAAACTTTTCAGGCCGGCTTTTTGAAGATGAGTCCCGGGCATGGCTTTGGCTGGTCTGTGTCTTCCCTCGTGGCGATGGCATCGACGACGCTTGGTAGAGTCTAGGCGGTTTGGGGTTAGGGTTTAGGGTTCAGGGTTTAGGGTTTAGGCTTCAGGGTGTCGGGTGCAGGGTAGTAAGGTGTCACACGATCTTAACCAGTGTAGGTGTAAACCGAAGATATGACCTGAAAAGATGAATACATGCCCTGTGTAGAAAGTACTTGGTAACCCTAGGCTGAGAGTGGAGGGTTAGGGTGTAGGGTGTAGGCTTAGGGTAAGGCTTGCATAGGATTTCAGGCGGCATTTCGTAGGTGTAGACGGGTACCCTGGACCCTGAACTCATGAGGGCTCTTAAGGGGGTAAGGGAGGGATAGAGTCAGCAGGTTTCTTGCCTCTGCCACCGGTGGCTTCGCACAGCGAAGGCGCACAGGCTCCAGGCTAAAATTGGCTAGGCCAAAGAAACCGGGCCCTTCCGACCGCCCCGGAGCGCGCCCACCCGGCCGCTGGTGCTGAGAAGGAGGCCCTACGAGTTTGCATAAGGTTAAAGGCTGCAGAGCTTCGATGTTACTGCAGCATTTGAGGTCTCAGGAGCTTAGGCTTGACAGAAACTCCATAGCGCCTTATAAGAAAACTCAGGTAACTGCCACCCTTAAGTGTGCGCTAGACCTCAACTTCTGTAGAGCTTTTGAAGAGGGTCCCGCAAGAGCCTTGAAAAGGAAGCCTGAGGGAGGGCTATACTTAGGGTCTAGGGTTTAGGGGGATACTACTCCCGAGGATGAGCTTGGAACCCGACCATCGGATCGAGGTGAAGAAGACATCGGACAGCTTCTTTGCTCTTGGTTTGGAGCTTGGGGTTTGGGGATTTTTTCGGCTTAGAGCTTAAGTTTGTCTTATATATTGGTTTAAATTGTCGGTCTCAGGGCTCACAGATTTAGAGCCTGAGGGTTCGGGTTTAGGAGTGAAAGGTTGAGGGTTTTGTTTTTTTCAGACGATGCTTATCCGCGTGAAATCATGATGCCTCTGTGGGTCTTGGGAGCCCTTGTACTCTAAATCCCGCAGGACAAGGAAGTCCTAGTATCAAAGGGTCCTAGGTACTGTTATGGGGGATACTTTCCCAAATCAGAATAACAACTCCTAACCTAAAAACCTTACAGTCTACCATATAGGTACTTTGGACCCTATGTGATTATCAACCCGATCAAGCTATGCATCAGTCAACCCAGGAATAGGAAGAACGAATAGGAGCCCTCGGGCTAGCACCCGCTTTGGGAACCTCCCTGGGGCGAAGTCTTGCCCGTATAAGGGCCCTACAAACCCGAAGACTAAGCCTCATACCCTGAATCGCCTTGCCTGCCTCGTGCGAGTGTGAGAGTCAAAGCTTTAAGCCCTCAAGCTTGAGTTTAGGATTTATAGGGTGTAGGGTAGCCCCAAAACCTAAACCCTGGACCCCAAAAACTCCACGCCCGAAGCCCGAAAAGCTGAGAGTGCACCCTCAACCGTAAACAAGTTAACAAGCCATCAACCCACACGCTGCAACCTTCCACCTTGCACGGTGTAGGGTTTGGGGTTTAGGGCCCCGTAGGCCCCGTAGTAGTTCCTTTTTGGGATTACCGTATAGGATTCTAAATATGAACCCCAAAAGGGAACTACTATTTTGGGACTACCGTTTTGGATTCTAAATATGAGCCCCAAAAAGGAACGATTTTGGAATTACCGTGTTGAATTCTAAATATGAACCCCAAACAGGAACTACTATGGGGCCTATGGGTATGTAGGCTCTAGTCCACTTCCAAGACTGCCGCTTTCGCCGCGCGGATGCCTCGAACAACCTTTGCAAGCTAATGGTGGATGTTGTGCCAGACAAGCCACCCGGTCGATTTAGTTACTGTAGGGTCTTTAGAATCAATACCTATATGGTACTTTGACGATGTTCTTAGGGAGCCCAAAGCCTTATGTTAATTATAAAGGCCCCTATATTACCCTGAGCTATCAGAACCTACCTTTTTTGACAGGGTCCTTATAAACCCCACACCAGGGTTTAAAGTAGGAACCTACAAACAAATAATAGGTTATACAGGGGGTAGTTTAAGGCAGAGGCCGATGCAAGCCGATACTTTTTTCTCTACAACACGAACTTTGGTCTGGACGGGTCCGAGTGTCCGGGCTGAAAGCGAAAGCCCAAGACCCTAACCGTTGGGGTCCGGAAGCTGACGTGCTTGAAGTCTTCACTTGCCCTGACTGCCTACGTAGTCATGCGGACCCCGACTAAGAAAACGCCACAGGGCCCTAACATTCGCATCCCTGCTCCCAACCTTGTTAATTAAGGGAGTGCGTGTGTTTTTAATCAGGGGTCTACATTAATGTAGACCACTGGCTACTGTACGAGGGCTGATGTGAGGATCAAAAAAATTCCGTACTACGGCCGAAGTCTCCTAGGCAGAACTGTTTGGGTGCCCGATCTCCTAGCTTTGATGGTTTAGGGTTTAGGGTTATCAGGACATATCAGGACCCTTTGGCTAAAAAGGCATGACTCTCGATATCGGACCCTTTTACAATCCTACCCAGGGAGTGCACACGTATGTGGGAGTCTCAGAAGGCTTAGGACCCAAACCGCCGTAGTGGAAGGATCCTTTTTGCTATACGGAGTCCTCAGTATATCAATTTCGGATCCCTTATTTCAACAGACCCATGGAAAATCCTGATAAAGCCCCTCAAGCTTCATATAGTTTATAAACCCTAGACGGACCCTGATTTGTCTCGTTTTAAGTTTACTGGCCAGACACTCCAAAGTAGAAGTTGGCCCGTCAGCCGATGAAAAGTGCGAAACCCAAATCTCTGGTACAAACATCTGCTACTGAAGTACTCTCTAGAGCCTCAGCCCTTAGCAGCCACAAAAACACTCATCCAACCATAAGGCCTAGAATAGCAGAGAAGGAAAAGAGCAAACTGCCCAGACTTACGACCTCTATTGTACTACGATACCGACAGCCTCCACAGCCTTGTCCATCAAGACATACGCAACAAAAATGACGGGACGGGGCTTCATAATCGAGCTGGAGGCCCTAAATACTAAACCCTAAACCCTAAACCCCTAGACCATAATAGAGTTTGAGGCCCTAAGCCCCAAACCCTAAACCCCTAGACCATAATCGAGTTTGAGGCCCTAAGCCCCAAACCCTAAACCCCCAGACCATAATCGAGTTTGAGGCCCTAAGCCCTAAACCCTAAACCCCTAGACCATAATCGAGTTTGAGGCCCTAGGCCCTAAACCCTAAACCCTAAACCCTCCTGAAACAAAAGACCTTGGTGTTCTCCGGGTAGCCCGAAGCTTTAAAATGGTCTCCCTGCGGGGTAGTTCTCTAAATTAGGATCCCTTTTAGGGTCCTTTTTATAAGGGTACCGTACTGTATTTGGGACCGAAAAAGGGGCCC
>CAJNDV010020680.1:28688-56096 GCA_905221635.1 Symbiodinium sp. CCMP2456
CCTCAGCTAAAGCTGTTTGGGGAACAATACCGGTGTAGGTAATTAGATATTACTTACCGCTCGAATGCGCTTGGCTTGCTGATTTTCCATTCGAAACCTCGCCCTGGCTGTGTCGAGTGCGAGGGCCAAAACGTAGATCTTAGTCACAACCCTGCGTTGAACTGCATTACACACCAAGTCTCTGAACCTTCACGCACGTAAGGCTGAGGCTCAGAGCGCATACTTCAGGGTCTCGAGCAGCTACTAGATGTGACCTCCGTGACAATGTCACAAATTTGTCGAAGAAACAGTTTACCACACGCCGCCTCAAAAGCCTGTCATGTGGTGAGCCAAGTCAACAGAAACACCCAGAGTTCTATAGCATCCCCAAGCCCTAAACACCCCCGGCTGGACCTCCCGAGCTATATTGTACTGAAACACTTCAAACGGTATAACTGAACAATCTGAAAGCCTTTCAGAGTCTTTGGGAAGACTGATTTCAATTGTTCCACTCTGATACCGAACTGGAAGGCAGCAGCCAGTGGCTCACAACAGCAAGCACGTGATAATTCATGTAGGCTCAACGTACCTCTTTCGGAAGGACCTCGTCATTAAAGGAATGTTGGGGAACTTGCATGTACCTGCACCAAACCCACTCCACTTTGCCCCTCAACCCTAGTCAATGAAAGCCAAGGCTTTGGGGTTTCGGGGGTTCATACAAGTTTACGGCTTCCGGGGCATTTAGGGGTTTTGAGTCCAGTATATTTTGGAGGGCTTACAAGTGCGGCTGCAAGTATGGCAAGTAGAGTTTTGATTTGTTGCAGCCCCTGTCTGGTTGCTGGTGCCCTGCCCTGTAGTGCTTATCTACACGTGAGCTTTCTGGTTTGCGGTTGCACGGCTTTAAGCATTGGAAGCTGCGTGGCTTTCATGTAGTTCACGCAGCTTTATCCAATTTACATATGGCGCCATTTGTACGGCTACACGAGGCTTTGCGAGCTTCTGGTTCTATGAGATATTACTGACATATTCTGCAGCTTTACGACATTGCAGGCATCTCGTGGTGCTGGATCTGGGGATGTGTGGGGTCTTGCGATAAGGTTGCCGTCAATCTATATGTATTTCAGACACAGAGCCCTCTTAAGTATACCATAATCTGACGTCAGGTTCTCTTAGCCATGCAGAATGTAGAGCACGGGCAGTAGATAGAGAAACCTCAGAATCTTAAACCACTGCCTCCAAGTTGACATTCTTGAAACTCTAAACCCTAAGACGAAGCCTTAAACCCTAAGCCTTAAACTCAGCCTGCTTGTTTGGCAGGGGCAAACGGGCTGGCGACCGGGGACCACAATCTGGTCCTCCTGGCATTACCTTTTTTGAAAGGTTCTATAAGTGTTCCGTCAAGGGGTGAAGAATGATGCCTACACGAGGTGTGTAGGGTTGCTTTGAGGGCTTTCTAAGGGTTTAGGGTTTGGGGTCCATAGAGTTGAGGGTTCAGGGTTTTGCCGGGGTAAGTCGCCGCGTGTGCTTTGTGGGGCTTCGGCCACCTTTGAAAGGGGTTTGAGTCCACATGATGGTGTGAGCTCGGGCCAACCCCCTTACAAGAAGGATCCCTTCAAGGGGCAGCGAAGGCCCTCCATGTACCTTCACTGACCCCTTGTGGTACTGTTGCTGCAGTTGTTACTTACCAGTTAAAGCTGCTCGCCAGTGGATTTTGGGCGGCTGTTCTTATTGTTTCTGCGGAAGGAAGATTGTGGGTTGGGGCTTGACAGGTCTTGATCCTGAAAGGCCTAAACAACCTAAAGTTAGGACCTAAAGCCCCAGACCCTTATGAAATTATAGCCCTGTATCATTTCCACACCGGAGAAAATCGCATGCACCTCCCTAGGTTTCGTTCAACATTTCTTACGGAACCCAAGCATGTTCGAGCACCACAAGCACGTAGTCAAACAGCAAGGTCTAAGGCATAGGCTTCCGTGTTTGGGTTTCAGATGAATTTTAAGCGTCTTGTGTTGCCCTTGGAATGTGTTTGAAAATCTCCTAGTCATGACGGTCACATAGGAGGGTGATTGCTGCGAATGTATTGCGGACAAGACTCCAAAATCCCCGAATTCAGGGTGATTCCTGAACATATAGCAGCGGCCCTGCAAAAGTCAAGAATGAGCAATCGCTAATGGTTTTCCTCGGGTTTCTTTCGAATATGTCATTTTAAATGTTACATCTAGAATCTGGACCAAAGCCCTATTGAAATGAATAACATCCCCTAAAGTAGTTGTGTCTTTTTTCAGGTGAAGGGGGTGGAAACCTAAACCCTCTTCGCCAGGCTTGTCGCAGTTGCGCGCACTGAAGCCCCAAACCCTAAAACATCAATCCAAACCCTAAACCCTAAACACTCAACCCTAAACCCGGAACCCTAAACCTTCCCTCAACTGGCACCTTTCGGTTGCGGAAAGGAGAGATGCTCCAAGCCAGGGGAGCGGGCGCACTGGGCAGCATTTGGGTTTGGGGATTTGGGTTTTGGAGTTTTGGGGTTTTCTTGGTTCGGTTGAAGGTTAAGGGATTTGATTCTTGGATTTTGGAGTTTTTTTTTTGGGGGGGGTGTTCATACAGTGCTGCTAATGGAGCTTTCTAAGCGTTGAGAGTGGAGAGTTTAATGCTTTATTCTTTCACCTAGCTGACCTAGATCTCGGATTTTGGCATTTCGAATTACAGTAAACACTCTATTGCGGTTTCATCCCGCTTTGGTGCGGGGGTGATGCCTTCAGTTCCAGGCATAACATGCCAAACGGACACTGTTTGAGTTGACTGCGGCCATATCCCCTGGTCTGCCGCCGGCGTGTGAGCTACAGGTTCGGCGAGGTGCCAAGTGACCACATCCAACCCAAGTTGGCCTCTGAATGGCAATCGTGCTGGCTTGGGGCGGGCCCGTGTAGGTCCGGGTGGCGCAGACCTGTAGCTTAGATCGAGGGGCCAAGCGTGTTGAACTGTTGCCGGCGCTTTGATGACGTTTGCCGAAAGGCTGAGGTGGCCAGGGACCACTTGTTTGGCTGAGTGCAGCCAGGGTGACCCACTCACTCACTCATTCTAGCGTTTTCAATGCTCTTTCTTGAGTTGTTGTGAACAGGTAGCAATCGTGTGCCTTTGTAGCCAGTTCTACTTCAATTTGCATTAAAAAAGCCTATGCCCAATTTGGTCCAGCATAGATTTCAGTTCAGGGTTAAGGACTCAAAGCCTTCTTGACACTTGTACCTTGGGCTTGAATCATCCTCCCAGAATCCTGCAATACACTTTTTGTAGCGTCGACCTTCGATTGCCGCAGTCTGTTGAACGTAGTTTTTGTTCAACACAGTTTCGGATTTCAATGCTAGCCATGTGTTTGCCGAATCGTCATCTTTTTGAACAGGAGAAGTTGCAAGTAGCACCCTTCGAAGAAGTGCTACACAAACCCCGCTCAAACCCACCAGGCTCTATAAGAAATTCATTACCCTGCTGGATGAGCAGTATGCAGCCTAATATATGGGTCTGAGTCATTAGAACTAGGTTCCGTGGGCTCCTCAGAACCCCAGCTGCACCAGAAGGACCAGGGGTCGTGGTAAGTTGTAACTGCGGCTGTGGATGAGGGTGTTAGAGTTTAGGGCTTAGAGGTAACCTATTACCCCCACATATACCCCGCATACCCACGCCCCTGCAGCCCAAACGGCAAACTACCTGACATTGTCGGAAGCTAGTTTAGCAAGTTTTATTTACTGCAGGTATAAGGCTACCCATCGTCGGGATCCGTTTAGGCAATCCCCAGACCCATCCGTTCGAAGGTTCCCTGTTCGCTTCTGGAGCCCTCAACAAAGCAACAAGCCTATTGAACTAGTAGTCCCTACCAAACTATATATGTTTTAAAGCAAAAAAACCTTGAGACCAAAGCAGGATTCCTGAAGCCAGGATTTCTTCCGTCGCCCATTTCTTCCTCTGGACGGCGCCGGCGGCGGCGGTCGCTTGGTTCTCTTTCGTTCTTTAAGGGTTCCTTCAAGGGGCCCCTTCCAAGTTAGGGTCTAGGGGGCTCCTTCAAGGACCCCTTGTCGAGTCTGCTTTAAGCATTAAGGGCTTAGAGGCTGAGTAGGTAACCTTTAAACTTTAGGGGCTTATCTAATCCTACTATAGTTCGAAAGGTTAACTTTTTTGGGGCTTGGGTACTCAGCCCCTAAGAGGGTTCTATAAAGTGTTGTCTTCGGGCTTCCCTACGTTCCGTGCTTGATTTGTAGAGACTTCTTTCAAGGCCTCCAGGTGCCGTTCATCGTTGTAGAAGGTTTCCTTGCCGGGCCAAGGAACCCTCAAAGGATTCTTTTCAGGCTTCTTTGAAGGGTTGAGTGAATTTTTAGGGTTTAGGGTTTTAGGGTTGAGGGAGCTTTTAGGGTTTAGGGTTTTAGGGTTTAGGGTTTTAGGGTTTAGGGTTGAGGGAGTTTTTAGGGTTTAGGGTTTTAGGGTTTAGGGTTTTAGGGTTTAGGGTTTTAAGGTTTAGTGTTCCATGAAGAGTTGCAATTGCTAGGGTTGCTCTGAGGGTTCCTTCGAGGATCTTTACAAGGGTAACACAGGGTTCTGGGGCTCGGATCTTTAGAGGAAGGATAAGCAGATACGGGTGTAAGCAACTTCTGAGATTCAGGGTTAAGGATATCGGGTGAAGGGTTCAGGTTTACGGTTTGTGTATGTTTGTGTTCATGGCCCGGCCATAGTAGACCGTTTAGACTTCAGGGGTTCGGGGTTTCCGGTTTCCGGCTTGCGTAAACCCTCCATGTACCCTCTGTCATACCCTAAATACCAATTCTTCGAGACCCCTAAACCCTAAACCCCCATTTGAGAGTACAGAAACCCCAAATCCTAAACCCTCATTGCCGGTTTCTGCAGGGCTTGTTTCGAGGGGTGCAGAAAAGGGTAGAGTTCAGAGTTTATGGGGTCTGGGAATAAATAAAGGGTGTAGTGTTCTTAGGGTTTAGGAGGTTTGCGGCTTACAGCTTGGATTGAGAGGTTTGAAAGTGAACGGTGTGGAGGTCCTTTCATAGGCTGTTAAACGTGGAGGAATGACTTTGGGTTGGTAGTCAGCGCACGCCAAAGTCCTAAACCCTAAGCTCTTTTGAGCAAAGTAGGGTTGAGAGGCTCGTAGGTGTTCTGTTTCGGGTTGCGGTTTGTGGTTCAGGGTTTAGGGTTTAGGGTTTAGGGTTTAGGGTTTAGGGTGCGGTGTTGCTTAACTTCGGTCTTCCAAGGGTTTTATGATGGTTCGACCAGGTTTCATGGGATTGTACAGGGTATGTGTCCTTAAGTGCCTCCTTAAGCAGGGGCTGTGTAGGAATCAGGGGGCTTTGTGCCGGAGGGCGTTCTGCAAACCCTGGTTCTGAGAACCATGTGTTGGGTTTGTCCAGAAAATATGGGAGTTTCAGAAAATTAGGGTACCTTATTTTGGGGTCCTTATAATAGGGATCCTATTAATTAGGGTACTATATTAGGGTCCCCTATTTTCGGAAACCCCCATATAAACGATGTATTAAAAATTTGTATTAGATAGCATGGGCATTAAATTCATAATGGGGGATCGGAGTCTAGCTCGTTCTTCGACATCATTAAATAGAATATCCGAACTATATTTAAGTAGTACCTATTAGTATGAGTCTTAGTATTGGTGTTTCGTCATAGTAATATTAGAGCAACAGCTGGTCAGTTAGTATCAGTATTACTCATTAGTAGATGTACTAAAGTGTTGAGTAAAAGCTCAATATTAAGATAGTGCTAAGTATTTTCTTGTATACATGTTTTAAGAAGCCTGAACGATTACGTAGATTCTGTCATTATGTATTGGTAGGGCTCGCAGTTTGGCAGTGGTATTTTCGAGCTTCAAGTCTTTTTTCATGCCGATTGAAACGGAATGCTTGCAGCATGTTATTAGCTAAAGCAGCTGGGTCTGTACCGATTCCTAGTATCATCACTGAACGTAAACCCGGTTTCAAGTTACTGTTGCAGGTAAGCCCTCCCCAATAGGAGGAAACCTGTAGTAGTGAAGCAACAGGGAATGTAAACAACAAAATCCAGATCAAATGTAATATAGGCTGCAAAGCGTGGTATCCTCATCATCTGAGTAGTTCTCTAAGTGATAAGTTAGGCTTTCGTTTAGGGCCCTGACCCTAATTTAGAGAACTACCCATAGAAAGGACCCTTGAACAAGGGCGCGTCATTTTCAGGGAGCCTTTGCTTCAAGACATGCGGTATAACATCCTTTATGAAGCCGTGCGGTGGCCCCAGGGAGTCCTGCTGCTTGGAGGTTCATTGGTAGCGACAAGTGGGGTTAGGGTTTAGGGTTCAGGGTTGGGTAGTTGGCCGGGCGAGCTCCAATCAAGCCTGTGTAAAAGGGTTGGGTAGTTATAAGTGGGTTCATAAGTAGGGCGAGAAGAGTTAGAGTTAGAGATTACACTAGGGACTTATGACCCCACGTATAATTACCCATGAACCTCCAAGTAGACCTTTAAGCACACGTGCTAGCACTTTACCGCCCTTGCACGATTAATATCCGAGCCTGAATATGTACCAAGATCATTCTGGCGGATTCTTTCACAAGGTTATGTTCTAAGATGCACAAGGCACCATTACAAACCTTATTCTGCATAATGAGGCCACTATAGTAAGCTTTAAACCAGCACTCGGTATGTCCCTGTGCGGCCAGGTTGTGGAATGAAGGTGGAAAACTGCATCAACATGCGACTTGGGCACGGGAAAGATGGGTTTGTGTGTGGGTTTGGGATTTTAGGGTTCGGGTATTCGTCGGGTATAAGCATAAGTGTCTGAGGATTTGTGTTTAGGGTGTTAAGGTTTGGCTTCAGTGTTTTTGGGGTTTGGGCGCAGACTTTCGGGTTTTGGTTCAAGGTTATGCGGTTTGCGTTTCAAGCATTTAAGGGGAATGGCTTGCTGGCAAAGTTTCGGGGCTCATAACATGGCAACGGGTCCTTTACACAAGTCTCTTCATGTATCTTCGATCGTATATACACTTCTCTTTTTCCCCGGGTTTGTGTTGACGACTGCAACTCCAAGCCCCTGAGTCGCCACAATCCGGGAATGCCTAGGGTTAGGTTTGTAGGGTTTGGGGTTTTAGGTTTTAGGGTTTAGGGATGCCGGACATTCAGCGTAAGGCCGAACTTGCGGGTGGGAGATATCCGGTCCGCCAGCGTAGCTCTGTTTGGCGGGTAGTGTAGCTAAAGCCGCGCCCTAAACCCTTGAACCCTAAACCCTAAAAACAGAGACCTCAAAAACCCTAGACCCAAACGCTAAGCCCTAAAAACCCGCAACTCTAAACCCTAAGCTTGAGGGCTAGATACGGGAACGCAGGCGGTGGCTTTTTGCATCGACCAATAGGGCCCTGAAGTCTTGCATGAACGGGTCGGAGACTTCGAAGGTAGGGTGATAGTAGTGGGTACCCTTAGTCTCCATCCATTGTAATTATTATTTTTGGTGTTGTCTTATGGCTTATGGGGTCCTAAGTTTTACCCTGGTTTAACCCAAGAATAGAACTACAATGGAGACTATAGGTCAGGGAACGATAGCTAGTTCTACTTCTGCTTCCAATACTTTAGCTTTCTCTGCGACTTCAACTAGCGCCAAGTTTTCTGACATACAAGACGGTGTTGAACCCATGACTTTAGACATTTGGGGTTTGCCGGTAGTGTGATTTTGGGGTTGGGGTTTCATGATAAGGCACTCAAATAAAAAACAACCAAAAGTTGTGCGGTTGTCTGCTTTCGATTGCTGAGCTGTTGGGCTAATGACTTCTCATTAACGTGAGCTAGCGGTGGAGGCTTCGATGGTGCTTCGCCTAGCTAGTGCGCACTCTTGCACCCTAATCAGGCCCTGAACCCTATACCTATAGTTTCTCAATACTCTCCACCGTTACCGTAGGCTAACCAGCGTTACGTCTCGAGGACGCAGCAAAGCGGCAAGCGATGCTCGGCCCGCGTCATTGTTTGGAATGGAAATCCCAACAAAACCCTACCTCCCGAATCCGTGACACTGCAGAGGACTTGGGTGCATTGCTTCTTTCCCTTTGTTTCGGAAGCCCCAACCAACCCGGAGCCAGGCTCATCCGCAGAGACATCTCGTAGGTAGCATCCGTCCAGGAATCCATAGAACCCTCAGAGTGGAAGTTGTAATAAAGGGGCCTCAATAATTACTAACATCGTTTTTTAAAGGGTTCCTTGTTGTAGTTATAGTATATTATACCCCAAAACCCTATTCCAATTATCAAGGCCCCTGTGGCTCTCTACCTGCTAGAGATCTAACCCAGGACCTTCCCCCCCCCCCACCCCGGCACCTATAAGCTCCAGTTACTTCTTTAATGCCTTGAACCCCAAACCATAAAGCCTAAAACCCTACAGCCCAAACCCCTGAAGCCCTAAAGCCCTAGAGCCCTAAACCCCTAAAGCCTAGAGCCCTGAACCCCTAAAGCCCTAGCCTCTGAATCCCTAGACCCATAAACCCCTAAAGTTTAAAGCCCTAGAGCCCTGAACCCTTAAAGCCCTATAGCCCAAACCCTTAAAGCCCTAGAGCCCCAAACCCATAAACCCCTAAAGCCCCAACCCCTAAAGCCCCATAGAGCCCTATGAGCCCGAAAGCCCTAAGCCCCCAAAACCCTCAAAGCCCAAAACAGCCCTATGAGCCTCTAAAGCCCTAGAAGGCCTTAAGCCTTGAAGCCTCGGCCTCCGGGCGGTACCATAATACCTTTTTTTCAGTCTTCCCTATGGGGTTTAGGGTTTAGGGTTTAGGGTTTAGGGGCTTGAGTTTAGGGGTTTAGGGGTCTAGGGTTTGGGGGTTTTAGGGTTCAGGGACCCCTCGTGTATGATGGGGTTTCCATGCCAAAACTGCATAACACCTATTGTGTCCATTGTAGTTCCTTGTATGTTTAACGTGTTTCATACGCAGCAACACATACGGAACTACAAAGGAGACTCATCCAGGAACCAGGGTACCCTTGTTCTTGACGGGATACAGGGCAACCTCGAGCCCTAAACGTTTATACCCCTGGACGGGGTCACTGTTTTGCTCGGGTGCGGATTTTAGCTATATTGGGTTTCTATGTTTCGTGGAAATAGCTAAACCCTAAACCCTAAACCCCAAAACCCTAAACCTGTATAAACCCTACAAGCCCAGGCTACGGAAGCGGGGGCGGTCTTATCTGGCTCTCGGCCCCGGAACTTCGCCTGGAAGGCGACGTCAGAGTCCATGGGCCTGAACTTAGGGATTCCTACCAGGCTTGCCATCAATTTAGGGTTTAGGGTTTAGGGTTTAGGATTCTGTAGCAAAACCCCCTAAACCCTAAACCCAAAAAGTTGGAAACTGGATTAAGGACAAATGGTGCTGGGATTCCCTATACATTACTCTTTAGGATTGAGGCTATTGGGTTTCCAACTTTTGGGCTTCTACTGTATAGGGCTCCTGAAGGGATGCTATAAGGTTACTCTAAGGGGGTCAGGGGTTGACCTCAATGCTTCGGTGTAGAGAAAAACGGTTTCATACTGCCTAGGGCCTGTCGGTATTAACTGTACGGTTTGGCCCTATCAACTTATAATAGCTGCAGGGCTAAACAATGAAATGCTTTGTGGCACGTTGGAATACTTTGTACTTTCCCAAAGTCCAGTAAAGTATGGTCTTTTGCGTCTTCTTTCATAATCATAGACTCTGGCAACCCTTCCGCTGTCTGGAAGCTCAGGTCAGCAGCGACGGCGTCGCCGGCGGCTTCGACCCGAATGGCGGAATCTTGGTTGGGATAGAGACCGCAATGCTGGGACCCCCAATGTTGGAAACCCCCCTCATGACTCATGATTAGGGATTTTGGGGTTTTCGGGTCAAGGGCAAAAGGGTTCAGGAGCTACGGAGGAGTTGTAGGCAAGATTACGGCTTCGGTACGGCTCTTCGGTGCGCTTTTTGAGAGGGGAGTATTCCATATGGTCTGCACGATATGGTTTTGCTTCCCGTTCAGGGGAGAGAGTCGTCAAGACAGAACATACTGGGGGCCGAAAGCTATTGAATTGGAAAGTCGCTGTTACCAACGACCCTAAGCCACAGCGTACTTTTCTGAAACCCAAATCCCAATCGAACCCTTAAGTACGGTACACAGCCAACGGTACGTGAGCCTTTCAGGGCCCCAAACGATAAGACTTTCAGACGATAGAATCTTCTTGAGAGCTCTTGAGGCTGTCACAGTACCGGAATCCTAAGGACCCTAAGCCCTCAATCCCAAATCCCCACCCTATACCCCAAACCCGAAACCTAAACCCTTGACCCTTAACGGCTTAACGCTTCCTGCTTACTCCGCGGAAACCCTGAGTCGATTTATTTCAAGCAGATTCACTTCGGAGCTCAGTTTTACCCCTCACATAATTGGGCTGGCTCCCAGGATTTTTTTCTTGTGGTTCTAAGGGCGCTTTAGAGACATCCCACCTACTAACATAGCCCGCTGTGTTGGCCGTATCGTTACCTGAGACCTTAGCTACTGCTTTGAAGTTGGTGTTGCTGAGAGTGAGTGCCTTCAAACGTGCCGTCTTGGTTGGGTCGCCGGAGAGAGTGTGGCATGAGGAGGGCGGTTAAATGAGTTACAGTACCAGTAGCCTACATAAGCTTCGAAACCCGAAACCTTAACCCCCCTTTAAACAGTCTCTTTAATCGCTGTGGAATCATTGGGGGAAGCTTTTGTAGGAATGCTTGCCCCCCAGGCTTCCACACATCCGGTGCTGGTGCTGGCGGCCAAATCATCGTCTTCACAGACAGCCTGACGCTGCTCTTGCAACATGCGAGGGTCAACGGCTAAGGGCCTAGTTAAGGGTGGGTGCTTTCGGGATTCTGGCCCTACTGCAGGGTTCTCGGGTTTTCGGCTTAGAGGAGCTTCTGGGTTTCGGGCTTAAGTTCGGCGTCACAGAGAGCTTGCACCAAGGGAGGTTTACAAATCAAGAAGCCGAGAATAGGATCCCGTCCATTGACCAAAGAGCTGGGACCTCCGGGAGCTTTGGGTTCAGCATTACAAATGGGAGTGTCCCAAAATTAGTGTACCTTAGTTTGGGGTCCTTATTGAGTAATAAGGATCCTATTCTTCAGGGCACTACATTAGGGTCCCCTTGTTTCGGAATCCCCCAAACAGCCCACTACATCGGTATCAGATGTTTCAGATTTGTGTTTTGGGTTGATACCTCGTCGATCATCTCGTCGATTCTCGAAGGGCCGCAAGACCACAGCCTAACTACGAGGGTATCACGACGAGACGAAGAGACCAGTACTTTGACACTGGGAAACCTACATCCATCATGCAACTCCTACGCAGTCTTACTCTAGTGCTGTTAGAGTTAAAGGTGTAGGGTTTAGGACTACCCTAAACAACTGAACCGGAGACCGGAAACGACGTTCGAATCTTGAGGGCCGACGCTCTGTAAGCTTGAAATCCAAGACTCCCCAACCCACGCAATGCTGTTCCAGGACCACTGTCATAGCGGCCTGAATAATTAGTGGTACTCTTCCACCGGATTCCCTGTTACCTATAGTCTCCATTGGTAGTTTCTTTTGTTGCTTGAACCAGTTTTACGTAGTATCTTACATGGTACCCCTGAAAAGGAATTACACTGGAGACAAAAAGTATGTGTACAGAGTTTCGGGGCAATATAGGAGGTCCAACAGTTCGCATAGGTTGTTGGATGACTTGTGCTGCGATCACAACAGTAGCTCATTTCTGATGCCATCCCTTTGGTTCCTGACAATACATAGTGTTTTTTTTGAATATAGTCTGCGGTATACATACAGTACAATATATATTCCCCAGCCGCCGCATTCTAATTTCAAGGCCCTTATATTAGCCCCACACCCTGGCCCTCATCATCCGAAAGCTCCCGGTACTCTCAACCAGGATCTCTTAGTCTCTCAGGTTATACCTGTAGTCTCCATTGTAGTTCCTTTTTTTGGTTTAACCAAATATATAGGAACTACAATGGAGACTATAGGTAGACTGTATTCCTGCTGAATTTTACAAACCACGAAGCGTGAAAAGCTGCAGAGGACGGTGCCGAGCACTGCTGCGGACACCGGCTTGCCGAGGCAGTTGGGGCTTAGGGGCCCTTAACACTTGGGTTTCAGTGAGCCTCCCTTTCCGTGGGTCTAGAGTCTAGACTCAGTTGAGTGTTGATTGGTTGTGTATGTCTCGTTGAGCACGGAGGAGTGAAAGCTTACTTGTTCCGCGAGCTTGACCAATGCACTGCATCGGTTAGCGCCCACTGGGTGCAGAGTTTTTGGGAGGGGCTTGCTAGTGACTGCTAGTGTGGGGCTGCGTTGTTTGCTCATCTTTTTGCTACTTTCGTGGTCTTGAGCGGCACTGGTACTGCTCGAATACGACACGTAACTCAAAATCCGAAGCCCTGAGCGATAAGCTGTAGACTCTTCAGACTTTATGCCTGAAGCCTGGTAAAGGTTGTCGGCCAGGGGTGGCGACGCCACTTGCCTGTCTGGAAGGGCTTCACACTTCAAGGGTTTCGGGAGGAGCGACTAATGATCTGCTATCCGGGTTTCTGGTGAGGTGGGATGCTGGCATTCCTCGGTCCCGTAGTCGTAACCTCGGACCGCTGTTGCCTTGAAGCACCGGGCGGGAAGTACATTCTCATTATCTACTTGCTGGTTGCTCCACGTCTTGTCCGAAGCTGAGTCCTGAGCCCTGGAATCCCAACCCCTGAAAGCCGGAGGGCCCCATTAAGATGAAGATTCGCATGAGAGGATGCAGGTGTTCTGAAGTCTCAGCATCATTCCGCTACTATCTTCGGGCCTACGTCGGGCTTCTAGAGGCTTCAGTGCTCCATCTGCTGGAGTTACTGGCCTTGGTCTGTGCTTTTTGGGGTTCCTAGCCCTAAGATTCCATGTACTCATATGGCATATACATGGGCCTTAAAGTACCTATGTAGGGACTACATTAAGTCCAATGTATATGCTATATGAGCACATGGACCCTTAGGGTAGTTAAAGATGGCAGCAGCGATCCAAGGGTTCCCTTCCTCACTTTGACTTGAGCCAGCTTTGTATTTGGGATCCTGCCGATTGTCTCCGTTGTAGTTCCTTTTATGGTTTAACCAATTTTATTAAGGATCCCAAAAGGTAACCCCAAAAAGGAACTACAATGGAGACTATGGTATATACTGTGATCCCAAAAAGGGAACTACAATGGCAGCGATAGGTACGACATACCCCAAAGCCCTGTAGTCATTACCATGGCCCTCTGTTTCGAAAGTCGGTGCCCTACAGTAAACCCTTTTTGAAGAAAGTCACTACACCCCAGGCCCTATACACCCTAAACCCTGTTGAGAAAGTGGGTGCCCTAAGTTCTTTAGGCAGGGGGGGCTTAGGGTTTTGGGTTTAGGGTTGCGGGGAACTCCGGGCGAAGTGGAAAGCCTGTTGCAAAAAGGGTTGCGAGGATTCGAAAGTTCGGAATTTCCACGCCGGCACTGGTGGATTTGTATTCCTTCAGGTTCCATACCGTCCATGCCATATCTACAGTATAAATCCCGGAAGCCTTATCTTCATTCCGAGGCCCAGTGCAGTAGCCAGAGTCGTTCCATTGGCGGCGCGGGCGGTGGCGGCTTTATAGGACGGGCCGTTCCGAGAAGGGGTGATTTCTTCAAATCAGGATCTGCAAGAAGGGCGTCTATAGTTTAGGGGGTTGGGCTTGAGTCCCGGCTGCAAGTAAAGGGGCGAAAGGTTTAATTTGGGTATTTTGAGGTTCTGTGTTGAACCGTAAACCCTGTACCTTTAAGCCCGAATAAATCCCTATGCCCTATGCGGGTGTAGGGTTTAGGGTTAGCTACAGGAGTGTAATCTCCCCAACGAGAGCACAGGTACCTAGCTGGATTTTGTTTGCTGGCAACCAAAAGAGTTGGGTTGGACACTCAGGGTTTAGGTTTAGGCATGGGGCCCTCTTCCGGATCCCGACAGCACCCTAAACCCCTAAAGCCTCCATCACATCAACACCCCAAACCTCTTAAGCTCCTAAGCCCCAAACGGATCCCGCCACTCAGACGCGCCACTCAGAGACTCCTTGGCTTCAGGGTTTATTCTTACAGTGTACCACCAGGCAAAGATCTTTTCCGTAAAAATCAAGGTAAGCAAAGAAGGGTATTACAGTTTAGGGTCCGGGTGGAACCCTTATGAACTTTTGTAACATAGCCGTAGAAAGAGCCCATTAAAGAGCCACCGGTCCTGTTTTTTTTTTGTGATGGCAGGCCTTCAATCGCAAAGCTGCCCGGTTGCGGACGAGAGCTTAAGCATACTGGGTTTGGGCACTTTGAGAAGCCTTGAACCCCATATCAGCGACAAGATCGTCAGAGGAATTGACGGAGACAGAGTGGGTTTCGGGCACTTTGAGAAGCCTTGATCCCCACATAAGTGACTAGATCGTCAGAGGAAGTGAGGGAGAGAGAGGAACTGGCAATTGCAGAAACAAAAAACAGATATGACTATCTATCTGTCTGCCTATCTATCTATCTGTCTACCTGTCTATCCGTCGATCTGTCTATCTATCTACCTGTCTATCTATCTATCTATCTATCTATTTATCTATCTATCTATCTATCTATCTATCTATCTATCTATCTATCTATCGCTGTACCTCTTGATCTATCTATTATCTATCTACCTATCTATCTATCAGTCTGTCTATGTATCTATCGAGAAGTCAAAAGTAATGTGATGTACAATGTACAACCATGCACATATATTGAGACTGTACGGATGCCTGAAAGTCGTTTATTCAAGCTACCATATTATTCTCGCCTAAGCCCTCCAGTCCCTTTAGGATGGAGGTCCCTAGCAAGTCTGCCAAGCCCCGATGCCTCAATTCTCCAAGTGACGACCAAATACCGAAACCAACCCCGATGCCTCCGGTTCAGAGTTTAGAGTTTATATAGAGCGTAGGGGATTTTTAGTCTATGCTGCAAAGACTACTCCCACTAGACAACTGCTTTCTGGATCCCGGAGTGTGTGACTGTTTTCAGATTCAGTCTTTCGGGGTAGGGTGGGTCACCTTATCCTTGGTCCTAGGCGCGGAAATCACCAGAAATGAAGCCGCAACTCCTCGAGTGATCATCTTCCACCGAAGCGACAGTAGGCTGAATCCCCGAACATCACTGAACCCTAAACCCTAAATCTTAGCCGATCGCCATCGTACTTTTGTCGAGAACCCGAAATGGGGGGCCTTGGCCAGACTGCTATCCGTTTCCTGGGGTTGAGGGTTTAGGGTGATTCAGGGACTCGCATGAGTTGTAATCTGAAGTTTAAACTCAGAGGCTTAATGCCCGTAAACTCTAAATCCTAGATCCCAAGATCTCCAGCTTGAAACTCCCCTAAACAGCTCTAAAATCCTAAATCCTAGATTATTCTAACGCCTGAATCTCCACAGGCTTTAGCCCTTAGCGAAGTTCCAATTTTCATGGCCCCCTAGCACAAACACGTGAGTTCGAAGTCTGCCAACTACGGCAGCTCGTGTACTAAGTATTTAGACGCGCAGAGTACCGTGATGGTGGATTTTCTATCTATGAAGGTAGTTGTGATCCTCCATGATTCTCACTCAGATTCCGAGGCCATGTAAACCCCTTGCACAAGCCCGATAACACCTTCTGGAGCCTGTAAAGAGACCTATAAGCACCCTAGACAATCGTGTAAGCAAGGCAAGGGCACGGATCAGAGCCCCGTTTCGGATCCGAAGCGATTGCTCCTCGACGTGAGCGGCGGAACCGTGACGGACTGGCGCGGGGGTTTTGGTTCTGCGCCGATTTAAGGGATATACCTATTGCGAAAAGTTCATGTGAGGAACTTGTAATAAGGGTTTAGGCATAACACTGTTTCAACTTTCTGACAGCTAATTAATTACTGCGCCGACTGAGAGTAGCAGATATTGAGGCCCCCTGATTCAGACCCTGCACAGTAGCACCCTTTCCCTAAATCTCATAAACCCTGCACCCACCCCCACATGATCAGTGGACTCCCGGCTGACGGACTCACCGACGGGTATAGCGATTTAGGGCTCAGGGTTCTCCCCGCGCTTCGCGGCTTCAGGCTAGGCCCTCGTGAAGTAAACAGCTTGCAGATTTCTAGGGCCAGGTTTATAGGGTTTAGGGCTTAGTGGGGTGAGGGTTGCATGGGCGCTGGCCGGCACCTCAGTCCGTGCTGAAAAAGGGGCAGTAAGCGTATCCGACAGAGTAGCTCGTAAGATAAGTTTATGAGGTCTGTGCGTACCTGGCCTTGCGCATCTCGCCATGAGTGCGATGTGCTGTGGGGAACCTGGCCGGGCGAGCTCGAAGCCTGTGTAAAAAAAGTTGCAGTAAGCACCCCTCATATATATATATATATACATATATAATATACATACACATATCTTATATACTTGTGTAGTTTAGACTCAAACTCTGAAGCCTTAAACACTAAAACATTGAAGCCACATCAAGCCCAAAGGAACACTGTTAAACATTAGAGAATCTCACGAAACCCATCATACCGAACCCATCTTGGGAGCCCATCAATTCCAGGAGACCTGTGCCAATTTTCTCCCACAGAAGTTTCAGGCGCTTCATGGAGAAAGTCTATCGGATTCTATGGGTAATCGAAGCTTAGATGCGGATTCGAGAGTGGCCTTATACGGGTTTGTAAGAGGGCTTTCGTGCTTCTTTCAGCGTCTTTGGGCTCCAAAGGCGGTTGAAACTTGTTTGAAACGTGTGCGGTTTCTTTGGATTTAGATGTGCTTGTAAGTTTCCTCAAAGAGGTCCGTAAGGGCTCCATCTTGGTACTTACAATGTTTATATACAAGGGTCTATCTTTCAAAGACCGCCAAGGACTTTCGAGGGTTGGTTTGGGCCTAGCAAGGTTCTCTGGCTCCTTACTGTACCCATAGGCCCCATAGTAGTTCCTTTTTGGGGATTCCCTAATAGGATCCTAAATAGAAGCCACAAGAAGGAACTACTATGGGGCCTATGGGTAAAGGAGCCTTGGGCTTTTCAACTGAGGTTCAAAGAAAGGTACAATAGCAATATGTACTATAAGATCTACTTATCACCACAAATACAGTCCTGAGGTCCATTTTCTATCATCCCTGTGTATTCTAGAATCTTTCAGCGATTGGACTCGCGTGTTTGTTGCTCGGGGTTTGTCTTTCTCCGTTTTGTGGTAGCGTCAGGAAAACAACCCAGTAGAGACCTTGATCAGCAAGATACTGAGTACTCCGGGGCTTGAAACAGGAATCTCGAACATAGAAGCTTTCAACATGAAGGCTCATTGTCCTCACGGCTTGAAGGCTTCAGGGCTCAGGGTTTAGGGCAGGGAATGGCACTAGTCTCATCCTTGTTCAAGTATCGAACCTTATGATTTTCCCTTCCGAGGCCTCTGTAAGGCGCTTAGAGCATGGGCCCACGGGTACATTTCAAGCCAGAAGCCCTGGAGACTTCAGTCTCCGCTGTGTGGCTTTGTTTTGCCAGGCTTTCCAATATAGAGTCCTTACCAGAAGACCGGTTCGCGTGTACTGCGTGTAGACACAAACCCAAAATCCCTACCCCCGACCAAAAAGCAAGAGCCAGCTCTAAGCCCTAAGCCGGGAATCCTGAACAAAGCAACACATACCCAAGAAGACAGGCACCAACACACAAGCAAAACGCATGCATCAAGCAGGCAAAAAAGCATTAATCGAACAGCCAGGCCAGCATTCTCGGAGGGCCGGGATTGGCCACGACGCTGACAGCTTGCCCGCCAGGTTGCTTGGTGTCGGCTTAGGGTTTAGGGGTTTAGGGCTTTGGGTTTAGGGTTTTGGGCTTTGGGTTTATGGTTTACGGTCGAGATCTGACACGGCCGTTGCAAAAAGGGTCGAAGGTGTTCGTGTTTATGGTTCAGTTGAGAGGCTTATAAGAGGGTTGGAGGCTTTTCGGGTGAAAGGTTCCTTGAAGGATCTAATGTACAAGCCTAAATAATTACCAGTAGTACTGTTAGGGTTCCTTACTAGGATAATAAAGGAGCCCAAAACCCTATTCTAGTTATGAAGGTCCCTAGATTGAAACGGTTCTAGAAGGGTTGAAGCTCCGGTCTTTCTGGCATACAACAAGCCTAGGGGTCCATGTAGCTATATGGGCAGTTCTGTGAATTAGGGTCCTTCATTCGGTCCCCAAAACAGTACGGCACTCTTGTCATTGACAAGTGCTTCAAACCTAATTTAGAGAACTACCCGTACTGTCCAGTATATACTTGGTCTTGAAGGTTTCCTACAGAAGTACTTTTGGGCCAAGTAACTATGTAATAGGGGCACTTGGACCATTGGACCGTTAGGAAAAGGAGAGGACAGGTTACGATGTAATGTCTTAGGGTTCTTGGGCTTATAGCTCGATACTGTAGGGCTCTAGGGTTTTGGCATGTTTCTTGAACCGTTTGCTTGCATCGTTTTCAGCTTTTGTACGCGGGTTGTAAGGGTTCGCAATATGTTTCAACGGGTTCCGGGTTTCTTGAGGGTTCTTTGAGGAAGGGTTCTTCAAGGTGTCTCTGCTGGAGGTTCTCTATGACTGCTCTTTTTGAGGGTTAGGTCTCAGGGCTTCAGTTCGTTTGAAGGGTGTTTAGTTTAAGAGTTTAAGGCCGAGCATTGAAGATACTCCTTGGTGCGGTGGGCAAGTTTCTCTGCTTGTGATGGCTTGACTTGCTTTTGAAACTGGTGCGCGAGCATGCGAATGCCTTGTCGGTTTGGGGTTTAGGGTTCTTCCTGGCTGTAGCCATGCCATCTAAACGATTAGTTAACCGTTTGATTAGCCACCAGCCGCTCAACTCTGAAACCTATACTGCTGAAGGGCGAGTGGCCTGCATATTGTCGCCTTCCCCCCAACGCCGTCTTACTGCCAACTTAAAATTATGTGTATATATATATATATAGATAGTACTATATACACATATACAGTAATATACGATGTTTATATATACATATTACTGATAACTGTAGAGAAAATAATGCATTACCGTTGAGAATAGTAACGCTACTACTACTACTACTACTACTACTACTACTACTACACTACCAATATACTGTATACGAATGCCGCAAACCCTAAACCTAAATGCTTTTCGGGTTTTGAAAGCCTTTGGGTTGCCTTCGAGTATTTTTGCATTCGATTCGGGTTCTGCAGGTCTCATACGATGTTCGTAGTTTGCTTAGAGGTCAGGCTTCTAGAAGTTCTTATGAAAGTTCCAGAAAATTCCTATAAGGGGTCTTCAGACATGATGCCTTACGTGTCCATGAGGCTGTCTTGCTGGATTTCTCAGGTCGCCTGAACTGAATACAAGGGCAGAGGTTTAAATATGTAGCAGCGGGGTTTACGGTACAGGGAAATCATAAGTAGACTAACGTCCCTCATCGCCATTGCACAAGAATCAGAAGTACGCACCATGCCCCGAAACCTCACCCAAACACGGCGGCGACTATATCAACCTAAACTGCAAGCCCGCGTTAACATCCGATAAGACTCCAAAAACCTATCGCAGGCATGGCGGGCCCTTTCTGCAAGCCTTGCCCAGCTGGGCAGTGGGGCGATGGGGGAGGTGTTTCCATGGGACTTTCTACGGGATCTATAGGGGCTCTAGGCGGGATCTCCAGCGGTTTTTTTATAAGGGATGTATCGTTTAGCTTTGAATCGAAGCGTAGGGGGATTTAGGGTGTGGGGTATGCCTCGCATTGAGCCTCAAGCCTAAAGCCTCGACCCTGCACCCCAACGTCCTCAACACCTAGAGCCCGAAGACCCTGAAGCTTCGCGAGGGCTCAGTCTCGGGGCTTCTGTCGAATGAATTTAGTTTCTGGGCTTCGGGGGTCTGTGCCCTGAATTCTGAAGTTGATAATTCTGAGTTTTTGTAACAAGAACGCTACTATCGCAAGTGGATCGCCTGCTTTCCGAGGAACCGTGACTAGTAGGGCGGGGTCTCGCATCAGGGATACGGTCTGCTGGAAGAGTTGTGGGTTGGCTTGATCCTCTTCGGTGGCTTCGTTGTTTTGTGATCCTGACTACCCTAAACCCTAAACCCTATACTATAACGAAGAAGAGCTAACCGAGGAGCTTCATCAAATTGCCATGGCTTCGTGAACCCTGGCTTGAGCTATCCTGTAGCTCAACAGCCAAAACCCGTAAACATTCAACGCTATGCCGTGCAAGACATCTGGGAGCATCCATAGAATTTGTGCCGCCGATGCGGTGCAGGCATAACTTACAACAATCCGACAAGGAAGCACTGAAGAGGGTAGTTGTCCAACTCGACGCCAGCCCTAAACCCGAAAGCCAAACCCCTCAAAAAACTCAACCCTGCAAGAGATGCTTCGGCGACAAGCAGCTCCAACTGGGGCTATGAGGAGTAGGTACAGCTTCCTAGGCCCTTCACCGACCCTCTTTTAGACCCTGAATACCCATTTCTTGGGATCATATAACTTTTGGGGGGGGGTACAAGGAGGGTCCTGGTTGATGGCTGGGCGAGGCTCCTGCCAAGATTGCACGAAGAAGCTGCCCCGCACTGGGATCTACACCACGCAGGTATCATGGGAACCGGGCGCAGGGCGGGTCAGGGGAGCGTGTACCCCCAAAATGCGTCCATCTAAATCCTAATCCCTAGGCCGCCTCCACCCTAAATATCCCTGAACCCAAAACCCGACACCCCATAACTTTGAGCCCCTACATGAGAGCTTGCATCCTGTAAGCTCGGACTCCTGAAAAGACCTCTGATAAACAAAAGGTATATTGTAGTATGATTAGAGAAGTATAGTATGTTATAGTATAATGTCTTACGTATATTGTAGTATATTATACACAGGACCCCACGATCTTACATAGAAATGCAGTTTCAGGAATTGAGGGTTTGAGGCTTTAGGACGTTGGACTTTAAGCCTCAAGGGCTTCTGGCTTGAGGATGTCACGTTTCAGCGGTTCTTGTTATGGGCTTTTCCGTCGGAAACCCAACGACTGACACCGCATACACTGATATTCCGTAGGGATCCTTATCATAGGTGTACTTTCGTCTTACCCGCAAGGGGCCCTGTGCAGGCTCGCCAAATCCCTCAGTATGCACCTTGTATCATAGGAGCCTTAGACACGCCCGCTCCTGAAACCCTGAGTCGCGTGGTGGCTGGGTACTGTAGGTTGTGCCTCTGAAGCCTGCAGGTAGTGAGTGTGGGATTAAGGGGTTGGAAGGCTTTGTGTTGGTTGGGTCATCTGGCTCACTGGTTTGGCTGGTGGTTTCATAATCCTGTCCCTCTTTTTGCCGGTCTGACTTCAGACGTGTCATGAAGGCTTCCCTGCCTTGTGCAAGTGGCGAGAGCCGATCACCCAAAACCCCAGACCCGGAGACTTAAACTTTTGCCAGATTGCGAAACCCACCGGCTCCGCAGGGCTGGCCCAACGCGTCCTGCCCTTTCGAGTGTGTTCCCGGCCTTCCCCCGGTGCAGATCAATCCAGAGTCCCGGACTGTTCAATTTAGTGGCCTCACAATTATTTATTGTTGTTGTTTTCCTGGAGTTGTTTGTGTACAGTTCTGGTTGTGCTTACGGAGCATTTAAGGAGTGTAAGACTGTCGTTCAATGAGCTAGTTTGTTTACGCGAAGTCCTGGCTCCGATAACATCCGGTTTAGGGTCTTGGTTGCGTAGCTGCCATAGCTGTGGCTGCAAGCTCAAAAGTTCAGTCTAGTTCTTGCAGGAGGTTTCAAGTTCAGGACACTTTGGCTGATTACGGCCGTTGCTAGTCTAGTGTAAAACCCCTAAACCCTACACCCTAAACTGAGCATTGGGTGGGATGCTTGAGTCAGGGTGGAGGTCAAGTGTAGCTCCCCAGAAAGGTTATTGAACCCAGGTTTCAATGCAAGGACTCCTTACATCAGGAAGGTTTAGGGTTGAGGGCTTAGGATTCCTTGGGCCTCAGTTTAGGGCTTCGGATAAAGTTGAATGAGGATTAATTCCGGAAATCTTGGCTTTTCGATGTGAAGTTGACCGGAGACCCCAAGCGCAAAGCGCGACCATCTCTTGTGTATGCTAGGGGGTTTATACAGGGTCACTAGCACGGCTACGGCCTCCTCAGCACCAATCCCGATAATTAACCCTACGAAGCCCGAAATGAAGTGCTCGAACAATATCCATGAATTACTAGGCCCTAATTAGAACCCCAGGATTGCTTGGACAACATCGACTTCGCCGTGAGCTTCTTCGGGGGGAAGTTGGGGACGCTTGTCTGGATGATGGTCCACAGTCGCCGACAGTTTTCCCTGAAGAATACGGTTTAGGCATGTTTAGGGTTAGGAGGCGACAAGGGTATCTATGAGGGCATGAGGGTTCTTGTGGTAAACCTGAATATAGAATTTATAGCGACCCCCCCTACCAAAAGGTAGGGTTCGTAGGTTCAGGCAATGTAGGGCCGACATAATTACCGACACTATATTGGGGGGGGGGGCTCCTTATTATAACTATAGTATAATGGGCCCCAAAACCCTATTCAAATTATTGAGGCCCCTACATTAGGTTCTTCACAAGGGATCTACGGGAGACTTTGGATGGCCAGGTTTGATGCAAAACGAGGAGATGCTTGGTGTTTTGCAGGTTCTGGTTTTAGGGTTTACGGCTTTAGGGTTTAGGGCGTGCTTACAGCAGAGGCTCTTGCAGGCTGGATGCAAAAAAGGGTGTACTTAGAGCCTGGGACCGGGGAATTCCACTTCAAGCACCCAAAAGCTGAATGATAGACCCATCACGTCGCTAAACAGGCAGTGCAACCTCAGAGTTCTCGGTCCCCCAAACAGTTGCTGGTCCAAGACGCACGTTTGGAATTTTTGTTCCCTGGCTAGATGGTCCTTCCTGCAGTCTCAATTTTAGATCCCCTGGATGTTGGGGAAGTACGTATAAGACCGAACGAAGACTCACCGAAATAAGTCGTGTAAAGTTTATCCCCACGAGGTTCCTCTTGATTGTTTGCTGCCCTCTTATGCTCTTCGTTGGCATCCGGCTACCTGGCACCCGAAGTTTGGGGTTTTGTGGTTATAGCATTTTAGAGCCGGGGTATTTGGGGCTTCGGGGCTTATGATTTAAAGTATAAAGTAGATCCGCGAATAGTAAACCTTAGTAAACATCCTCCCTGTACGGGCCCTGAACAGTAGGATCACCTTTTAATGTTCGTGTTACTACCCTCAACCATAAACCGTGGCTAGGGTTGGTTACCTGGGAGTCATAGATTTCCAACGGAGATAGTCAATGCTCTGAAGGGGGCTCTTCCCCGAAACTTTAAACTCTAAACCCTAGGCTCGACAGACTCAAGGGTTCAGGGTTTCGTATTCGGTTTAGGTGTAGTATCTACTTGAAGGTTCGTGGGTAGTCATGAGGCGGGTTAGAGGTAGTAGACGTGGTTGGGGTTACACGTACATAGAATTCTTAGCTACCCTAGCCTTACTCACCAGGTTCCTAGTTGAGCTTGTTTTGTCAGCCTCTGCTTTATGTTTGGCAGCGTCTAGGGCCTCGTATTCGGGCAATGCCTGTGCCATACTGCACAGCGGCCTGTGCACCTTTTGTGCTGGACTCAAGAACACCTTTAGTCTGCATTGCATTTCTTTTCCTCTGTAATAAGGTACCCACACAAGGAAGTACAGTGGAGACTATAGGCAACATTCTGGGTACTTTGAAGGTCCATGTAGAGTTTTGGGTCGTCCTCCTAAGCCCTAGCCCGAAGTCCGTGAACCGTGAGGCTACACCTTACACCGGCCTGTTCTAAGATTCAGTGTGCCCTCTCTGCGGGCCGTTATCATGCGGACCCTCCTACTTACGATCTTTACTGGGTTTCCTTCTTACAGCCGTAAAGCTTTAAACCTTAACCCCTAACCCCTAAACTCTTTCTCTGAAACTCCCAAAGCTAAGCCTCAACCGACTGAAGGGCTTGCGCAGGCCCCATAGCCCATGAACCTTAGTACGTGCAGGGCTCCTTTAAGGGTTCCTGCTGGAAGGAGTAGAGATTTAGTCTGTAGTGGTAAATGTACATAGACATAAGTACTCAAAAACCTCGGTTAGGGTACTTATAGCCCTGCTTGCTAAGTAAGGCACCTAAACCCCTAAACTTCTAAGCCCGAAGCCCTAAACCTGAAGCTTCTGAACCCTAAACCCGGATGCCTCAACCCTAAACCCTAAACCCTGATCCTTGAAAGGACAGTCTTTCACCTAAACCCTAAACCCTGATCCTTGAAAGAACAGTCTTTCACCTAAACCCTGAACCCTGATCCTTGAAAGAACAGTCTTTCACCTAAACCCTGAACCCTGATCCTTGAAAGAACAGTTTTTGCAAGCTCAGCTTTTGAGCTTCGAGGTTGCGGTTTCAAGGCAGAGCTCTGTTGTGGAAAGCGTGCTTCGGGTTTAGGGTTGCCGGGTTTAGTTCATTTAGGGTTAGGGTTTAGGGTTGCAGGGTTCAGTTCGGTTAGGGTTTAGGGTTTAGGGCCGGTTAAGGGCTTAGGGGTTTAGGGTTGCAGGGTTTAGGGTTCAGGATTGCAGGGTTTAGGGTTACAGGGTTTGTTTAGGGTTGCAGGGTTAGGGTTTAGGGTTTAAGGGCTAGACTTGAGTCCGGTGGCAAGGAAGGGTTTGTTGTTTAAGGTTTCGGGTGCATTGGCTTAAGGTTTAAGTGTAGGGGGTACCTCACTCCGAGTTCCTTAGAAGCATGATGCGACGATTAAAAGAGCCGATCAGGGCCCCTCATGCTCTAAAACTGCCTGGCGCCCTAAACCCTACACCCAACACCTCATTCTCTGAAACTCCCACAAAACCCTAAACCCTAACAAAACCCTCAAACCCTAAGCTCCAGCCCTTGAAACCCCAAACCCGTAAAGCTTTCAGGTACGTGCACCGGTTCAAGCAACAGCAGAAGAGGCGACCCTCATCCTGGAACCCGGGCGCCATGTTCCTCTGCGAAGACTTGCGTTGATGAAGCTACAGCCTGAACCCTAAACCCCTAAACCCCCTGAATCCTAAACACCCAAACACCCAAACACCTAAACCCAAAACCCTAGACCCTTAGGGCTCAACCCCAAACAAGAAGATGGCTAACCCAAAATAGATAATGGATGCCACAACCAAGGTGCCCAGCCAAGAAACCATTAAAAAAGCAACTATTGGATAGCAGAGCCATTAAAACTTGAAAGTGGCCAAGTCCCAAAATGTTATCTAGGTCGCCAGAAACCCAAAACCCTGCGTCGTAAGACTGGATAGCAAAACCCACAACACTTCAAAAACAGATGAGGGGCAGTGTATCCTGCAGACCCAAAGAGTAGTTTGGAGATGTGACGCTTGCCAAACCTGAACCCGTAGAGGGTGCTGTCGGATATAATGAAGACCCCAGGCCCTTTGGGGTTTAGGGTTTAGGGTTTAGGGTTTAGGGCCCTAAACCCAACAGAGAAACAGGGGTGATAAACCCAATGCTCTCGAAGGAGATAAAGGATGACACACCTTGAATCATAACCACCTGCTCTTAAAGCAACAGCCCAACAACACCATCAAAACCCAATTGGACATATCATGCCCTAAACTCAAAATAAAAATGATTGATCAAGCTTGCAGGGTTCTTGTGATCCTAACCATAAAAGAGGGTTAAGGGCGACCCATGTACCACCCCCCTCCCCAGCCCAAACAAGAAAATGTCCCTTCGGCCCCAGAGTCTGGCAGTTCTGATTCAGATATGGGTAGTTTTCCAAATTAGGGTCCCTTTTAGGGTCCTTTTTACAAGGGTGCCGTATTATGTTGGGGACCTAAAAGGGGACCCTAATTTAGAGAATTACCCATATGGGAGTTTCCGAAGACAAGGGGTACCTGATTTGGGGTCCTGATGATAAGGATCTTACTATTTAGGGTACTATATTAGGGTCCCCCTATTTTCGGAAACCCCCATATGTCACAGGCTCACGGCCGAAAGGATATGATGGAGGTTCCTTAAAACATGATATGACATCAAAAGCATCATCAAACCTTATTGGTAAAATGAGCCTCCAATCCAAAGTCTCGATAGGAGGGGATGGGACACCCTAAAATGAGATGATGGAAGGTATATCCAAAATCTTGAATATAAATTCGCAGCTTGTATAGCAATTGCACTATAATAGAATGGCTTGAATATTTTCGCATGATGACCATATCCATAACAGGCGATGACAACAAGCGTAAGTATCGAGCCTGCACACAGCCTTCCGCCTGTCCATGCTTATTCCGTATTGACATGAAAGTCAATTAAACTACACACAAAAAAACGTATGGAAATGGCTTGATTACTCGAAAAAAGCGGGCCGCCCTCACGCCCACGCACACTCTTGGGTTAAGGTGTACGCTGTATTCGGGCTCTCTTGGTATAGAGGCCAGCAGTTTGGAACATGAAAGCAGGCTGATTTGTGTCCGTTGGCTTTCGTTGGAAGGCATGAGGTCGGGGGATACAAGGATGTTCCAACGTGAGGCTGCCAAGGCTACTGAGGCAAGCCTTCAAGCCCGAAATCCCAAACCGAAAAGACAAAGCCCGAACACTATATAGACTAGATGATGAAACCCTCTTGCAGCCCGTAAAGCCTTCTTAAAAGCTTTAAGAAGCCGTATGTAGATATTCATCATACTCCTCATGAGAGTCCTTGCGAATCCCTTGTGCAAAGAAATCTCCTGAAGCCTCGCTGATGCCTGAAAGTGCTAAACTTTAAACCCCCTAAAGAGGTTTCGAGTTTAGGGTTCAGGGTCCTAAACCCTAAACCCGAAATTCGAAACCTATTCAGGGGGTTTAGAGCTTAGGGCCCTTAAACCCCGAACCTTAAACTCGAAACCTAAAGGAGCCGGGATGACGGCAAGGCGCCGGACTTCGATGGCCTCTTGCCATCCTTGGTGTCCACGGGGAGTACATGTAAGTGAAAAAGTCTTGGGTTTCGGGTTTCGGGAAGATGTTGGTGACTTCTTGGGGTTAGGGAAAATCGGGTTACTTGGCCTTCCCGGAAGATCAATACGCGCAGATAGTAATTGTGGGTTTCTGAACAAGGTGGCCGGCATACAAATATCAATGTATAAATAAATAAACAAATAAATAAATAAATATATACATAAACATATGTCGGTATCAGATGCATAATACACATGTGCACGTACATTTTGATATACAGAAGTGAACAAGTAAGCAAGTAAGCATTGCCACAGCAACTCCTACTTCTTTGCACAGACAACCATATACAAATGCATGTTTATGTGCGTACAGACTTGCTTGTTTGCTGATGCATGTTTGCATGCGTATCGCATATCGTTTACAAGCACAGATGCATATTGTGTATGTATATATATATATATATATATGCTACCCCCCCCTCCAGAATCCGCGCATCCACTGTTTGTAGCACCCAGGTGTTGTGTTTAGGCA
>CAJNDV010020691.1:13896-54434 GCA_905221635.1 Symbiodinium sp. CCMP2456
AGGGTTTAGGGTTTAGGATTCCGGATGTGTGAGGCTCAGGGCTCAGGGTTTGGGTCATGAGGTGTAGGGTAAGTCTTGGCGACCAGGCAGCATGTATTTAGATTTAGATCTCTAGCTGAGCACTTTTGGCGCGACTTACTGTGCGGCTCGCCCTGCGCAAATTCCCACATGTTGGTACTGCAAAGGGAAGGGCGTTGTGTTGGGTGCTTTGCTGGCCATGAGGATGATATTGCTCTGAGCTTCAGATTTTCATGGTGGCCGTCCGACATCCCTCGCAGCGCGAGGATGAATAAGGGAAGAGGTGTAGAGCCATGGACGAGGTCCGTCCTTGCAGGTGTTTCCTTGGGATCGGCATTGACGAGTATAAGGAGGACTCGCTTCAGGATGCAGTCCGATCTTCGCTTTGCTTAGGCGGAGCATTTCAGAGGCTGGGGTATCAGGTCACCCACGGCTCTAACATCCGAAGTCGGGTCGACTGACTCCCCAAGACTCTCAAACCCCTCAAAGCTCAAAACCTGAAGCCGTATTTTGTCGTAATAATCCCCTTGAAGCCAGAACCCCAAGCAAAATAGCAATCAAACTCCGAAAGCTTAACATTATTCCTCCGTTTGATTATAAGGCCCCTATACCAATGTCTTCTGGTAGCCCTTCTTGTAGAACCCTCATTGATCCGTTTAAGGATCCCTATAACCCGGTTCTAATGATGAAAGCACCAGGACCATGAGCTTCCGGGACCTCAGAGAGCTTACCGGTGGGTGAAAAGAAGCGGCGACGCCCAAATAGGTGAGAAACCTCTAGATCCGAGAGGCGGAATCTTAAAACGATATGGGGTTTAGNNGGGTTTAGAGTTTAGGGTTTAGTTGTTGGTACGTTCCTGCACTTGCATGTTCGCACTGTGCAGCCTCAGTATGCTTCATACGCAAAAGGATTTGCAGGGCATGGCATAGCCTGGTATGGCATGGGATGCTGTACGGAACCTGAAGGCCTTAAGGCATGGGGTACTATGGTGTTGCACGTATACGTCTATCTAAGTGTGTATGTATGCCGAAATGAATGTAAACTTATATACAGGTAAAGACCGATGTATGATAGGTCGACATGCATACATCGACATATATACATATATATATATATATATATATAATGCATATGTGTATATGTAGATGGATATGTCTATACACATATGAGTATGTTTACATACATACATGCATACATACATCCATGCATGCGCACATGTGTATGCTGGCAGTCGCAGACCCTAAACCCTAAACCCTAAACCCCTAAACCCTGGACCCTCAGTCGCAGACCCACCCTCACTTACACCTCCTACGCCGGCTTCTTCGGGCTCAGTTCCGAAATGTTGAGCCCACCCGGGCCCGCGCCAAGGGTTTCCTGGCCTGCCAACTACCTGAGGGTTTCAGTTTCGGGTGAAATCTAGGGGCCTTAGTAATTAGAACAGGGTTTGGGGACCATTTATACTATAATTACAATAAGGAGCCCCAAAATTGTATAGGTCATTACTGAGACCCCTACATTAGGCTTCAGGACCCAAGGGTTCCGGGGTCAGGGAAAGATTGGAGCTAGTTCGTTCCTGCCGCTTCAGATCTTCGGGGGCCAATCGTCTTTGCAAAGTCGTCTGTTCCTTTTTTCGGATGGCTCCAAGCTTCAAGTAGCCTTTAGTCGATAAGTCTTGATCCCCAAAAGGTCATCAATTCGACACACACACACACACACACACACACACACACAGAGACATATACGAGGCCTCGAGCCGTAGACGACTTCTTTTCGATCCCTCGCATAGTGCATGGGTAGGGTCCCTTACGCATAGGGTCCTTATTGTAAAACCAACCACCGGGGACCCTAACCTGGAGCACTCCACACATGTAATCCTCCTTTCATACGTTGATCCCCAAACTCTGAGGCTGAAAAGGACTCCTCCCATGAATCAAACCCTGACACCCTAAATCTAAAACCTGCGAACCCCAAAACCCCGATATTCCCCGATTCCTCAGGTGCGCCATGGACGCGTCTTTCAGTGCTCATCTCGACCAGCTGATCGGGCGGCTGAAGCTCGACCCTCGCCTGCAAGCTTTGGGGTTTTATTTTTTATTTTATTTTTTTTGGGGGGGGGTGGTTTAGGGTTTAGGGTTTAGGGTTTAGGGGGGGGGTTAGGGGTGTTTAGGGTTTGGGATTTTGGGGTAGGGGGTTTAGGACTTTTGCCAAGTGCTGCGGACTGTTTCGCTGCACATGGGTTGGTTTCTAGACCAGGGTGGTTCCAGAGTTGGCATGTGGCGTTTCATCTTGGGTTTTCGTTCGGGCTTTGGGCAGCCCATGCGGGTTGGAATTACCCCGAGTTTAGAGTCTGTCTACAGATCTAGCCTTATAGCACTTGTAGAGTACCCCGTCAGAACTCCTCCAGGAAGTTGTGCAGCACTACGAGCGGGATTGTGCCTCCATTAAAGCCAGCATCGCCGAGAAGCAGGAGGCTGCATGGGGACGGTGTTCAGGGTTCAGGGTCCAGGGTCATGATGCTTCTGACTCTCTTTTTTTGGGACTTTCTTATCATAGCTACCATATGCCCCGAAACCCTATTCTAAGTCTTGAGGCCCCTATATTACTCTGGCCAGGATGTCGTATGGAAAACAAAGTGGCTATTGCTGCCATCGCACACACACACACACACTCTCGTGCTGTGTCGCATTTACATATCTATATCTATATATATATATATATGTATATATATATATATGTATGTATATCGAAATACATACACTTTATAATATGTACATATGTGTAATATGTACTTATCTACGCATACCGGAAACACATTTACATAGACGGAAATATACATGTCCATGCCCTTCTTTCTATCTGTCGCTTTTCTGCATAAGATGATCTCCTAAACCCTAAAACCTAAACTCTACACTATGACCCGCAAGACGCTTTCGGGAACAGGCGGCGCTATCACCTGTTGCAAGACCGCAGTTCTTGCGGCTGACGGCTGGGAAGAAGGTGCCCGGCTTCGAGTCCAACGAGGTGCGGTTTTTGGGGGGTTTGGCATTTAGGGTTTAGGGTTTAGGGACTTTGGGTTTAGATTTAGGGTTTAGGGTTTAGGGACTTAGGGTTTAGATTTAGGGTTTAGGGACTTAGGGTTTAGAGTCTATAGGGTTTAGGGACTTAGCGTTTAGTAACGTTTAGGGAGGGTCATGGTTGTGCTTAGAGGTTCATGGAAGCTTTCGAGATTCTTTTGAGGGTTGGACCGGGTCGGATTTTGAGTAGCGATCGTTAACCTCGACGCCAAATTTTAACGCTTGTAGACTTTGTATTCTCGTTCATGTGTATCCATAAAGTTATTGTGTTTCCCACACATCTACAGTGCACTCTGGCGTGCTTTTTTCTTGCTTTCGGTTTTGTCGTTTTCACCCAAGACTGGTTCGAGTGTGACTTGATCCCCTCACCTGAGGGTTTCGGGGTTGAGTGTTTTGGGGGTGTACTATCTATGGATTGAAGATTTGGACTTCAGGTTGGGGTCACGCCCAAGCTAGATCTACCTTTACTTGCATGGGCGGTCCGCTCGTCAGAGGGGCGGCGGTGCCTGGGTGTGAAGATTGTGGTCTCGCCTTGCGAACTCCTGGTACTTGGAGGATCATGGGACTTAGTAAGTAAGGTTATAAGTCCCTTAATTGGGGTTATAAGTATAGTTACCCTAATTATAACCCTATTTACTAAGTCCCATGATCCTTTAAGTATGATTGCCGGACTTCTTGCGATCCAGAGGCCCACTCTGAACTCGGAAGTTCTTAACGCCAATCTAAGGCTCTACACCCTGAATCCCTCAGCAGCTGGCCTTTGAACTGGGCAACCTCAATCCGGAACCTTCCTGAGACACCGCTCAAAAACCACACCCCTAAACCTGAAACCCTAAACCCTAAACCTTAAACCCTAAAAAAAAACCCTTCAATCCTGGACCTTCCTGAGTTTCTTCTTATGGCACTGGAAGGTTTTTTTCGGCAAGTCGCCCTATTCTCCGAAAAACTGGAGACCCACGGCGGCGGACTCGGACTCCAGCGAGGAGTTCGATTCCTGGCGAAACTGTCGAGGTTCAAGGATTATATAGGGTTTAGGCTTTCGGGTGTAGGGTATGGGGTTTTAGGTATGGGGTTCAAGATTTAGGATTCAGGGTTTGGGGTGTAGTATGCTTAAGCCTGAACGGACATGAGCCGACCAAGGAACCCCACAGCAAGATCCACCGGCGGTTGGCTTCGAAATCTGCTGCTTCGGATGTGGACGTATCCGATCGAGCCTCTTGGCTGTTCCTCGTCCGCTGCCTCCGCTTGCCAAGCAGAAACCTCTTCCCTACACCCTGATCTGAACCCCTAAACCCCCCTAAACCCTAAGCCCTAAACCCTGAACCTAAGCCCTGAACGCTAAACCCTAAACCCTAAACCCTGAACCCTGCACCCTCAACCCTAAGCCCTAAGCAGAACCAGCTGAGACAGAATCCTGAAACCTAAAGCCTGTTAGCCCTGACTACTTCCGCCTGCCCCCGCCCCTGAAAACGCTCTGGGAAGCCCAGGAGACCGTAACGTCGACGGATTCTTTGGAGCTGAAAACGCCGAAGGGGCCCTATCACCCACCGCACCTGCCGGACTGCTTGGGGTGCTCAAAATCCTGAATGCTTAATCCCGTCACAAACACCAAACCATAGATCTGCCTGGCAAAGGCACCTGAATCAAAGCCCTAGACCCCGAACCTAAAAGGCTACTAAACCTTAGATCCTCAACGAGAAACATGCTGAAATCGCAACCTGCTCAACCCCCAAACACTCCAACAACCACTGAACGTGGCGCGGTCCCTAAACCCTAGACCCGAAGCCCCCTGAGGCCCCTAAACCCTAAACCCTAAACTCTAAGCCCGAAGCCGCCTACCGCAGGACGCATTCCATCCGAAGACCCCTGCGGCCACCCCGGCGGCGCTTTTCGACGCGAAGGTCGTGCTCCACGCGTTTCATAAGAAGGGTTTAGGGTTTTAGGGTTTGGGGCTTTAAGGGCTTAGGGGTTTAAGGCCTTTAGGGTTTAGGGTTTATGGGTTTAGTAAGGGTTTAGGGTTGTGCGGTTCAGGGTTCAGGGTTGTGGAGTTTTGGCGGTTTAGGGTTTAGGGTTGTGGGATTTAGGTTTTGGATAAGGGTGCTGTAGGGGTTTATGGGAACTGGTAGGGCTCGATTGCCGGGCGTTGGGCGAAACCAGAAACTTCTGGGGGTAGATTGGAGGATTGCCCGCAGAATGCCCTGTCCAATCCCGACATCCGAGACTCCGAGTCTAAATCCCCAAACCCGAACCTACCGCCATGGACACCGTGGAATAAGACTAAGCCTAAGCCTAAAGCCATAAACCCCTTAAGCCCTAGACCTTACTAAACCCCTTGAACCCTAAACCCCCAACCCTAAATCCCTTAAGCCTTAAACCCCCAACCCCCCAACCCTAATCCCCTTAAGCCCTAAGCCCTCCAACCGTAAACCCCTTAAGCCCTAAACCCCCAGCCGTAAACCCCTGAAGCCCTAAACCCTCAACCCTAAATCCCTTAAGCCCCAAACCCCCGACCCTAAATCCCTTAAGCCCCTAAACCCCCAACCCTAAATCCCTTAAACCCCAAGCCCCCAACCCTAAAACCCCTTAAGCCCCCAGCCATGACTCAGAACCAAAGACACAGCCTAAACCCTAAACCCTAACCCGAAACCCTAAACCCTAAACCCTAAACCCAGCAGAAATCCTGCGGAAGAGGCGCCTGCTCCTGAGAAGGAGCTGCCAGAGGTCAAGGTGCAAGAGATTCGAAACGCGCGTTTCGGGGGTTTCGGGCTTAGAGTGTAGGGTTTAGGGTTTAGGGTTTAGGGCTTAGGGTTTGGGGTTTAGGCCTTAGGGTTTAAAAGGGTTTAGGCCTTAGGGTTTAAAAGGGTTTAGGCCTTAGGGTTTAGGGTGTAGGGTTTAGGGTTACTTAAGGCTTGAAGGGTGTTTTTTAGGTTAGGGTTTAGGGGCATGGTCGTGGATCGGGGATTTAGGCTTGGGTGTTTGTGTCGGAGATCCAGAGATCCACAGTCTCAACCGCGAGTTAGCTTTTTAGGATTGAGGGTCTTAAAAATAAAGCCCTGGAGTCTTGAAGCATCATGAATGTCACGCAGAATACCGGAGGCCCTGCGTGGGTCCTGAGCCCGGAAATGTCAAGCTTTTGTAAACTGTCCTCATCTTACGAAGGCAAGAAATCCGAAACCCAAAGCCACAAACAACTTTGAACTTGAAACGCCATCCCGGGAGCCCACTGGACCGAGCTAAGTCAGAAACCAAGTTCGAGCTTAGGGTATGAGCCAAGGGCCCCTAAACCCTAAACCCTAAACCCTAAACCCTAAACCCCAAACCCTAGACCCTGGTCCAAGGAAACTAAACTTGGAACCTTCGAACCCCTAAGCTGGAAACATCGAATAGGAACTCCCGGAAGGCCGTCTCCAAAACTCTGCAAGGGCAATCCCCAGAATAGGGGCTACAGTGGAATCAGGTTTTGGGGTATAATATACTATAAATGTTTGCGGGAGCCCCACGGAGTATCATTTTAATCATCCAGGCCCCTTAAGTATTGGACCGGAAGATCTTGAACGCCTGCAGTCCCATAACCTCCGGACCCGAAGCTCCAAGCAGGCCCGACACTAGCCTGAACAAGCCGCCACCAGCCCTAGGACCCAAATTTTTAAGGGCTACACCCGCGTGCGGCAGCGCATTTGTGGTTTTAGCCTAACCTCCGAAGCAACATTTTACCTTACGCCATATATGAAAAACATTTGGCGCACTTCAATTCAATTCAGTTAGACCTTGGTCCGAGCTATTCGCTTCCATTTACTTCGACCCTCCGATCGAAGGACTACCACAGAGGACAGTACTCGCCATGTTCTCCTTTGCATTAAAGAGATCAGAGAGGCTTCGCCCTAAATCGCACAATCGTCGAAGAGGCCCATGGTTCGCCCCAATATACCCCTCATGTCGACCCGGCCCCAGGGTTCATGGGCTTGCAGTCTTCAGTTGAAGGCGAGCATAAGGTACACGGGCCTCCGCTGTAATCCGTCAGTTGAGGGCGAAGCATGGGCGTCCTTGACGATTGTTCGATTTAGGGCGAAGCCTCTCTGATCTCTTATGATCTCTTTAATGCAAAGGAGAACATGGCGAGTACTGCCCTTTGTGGTAGTCCTTCGCCCTTAATTGAATAATTACCGTGGAGGCCCCTGTACCGTACCGAGGAGCTCTTAATTGAAGGGATTTGAAGAGTACAGAGAAGGGTCATGTACCGAATCTGTGCTGGCGAACCCTACACCCTAAACCCCAGACCCGAAACCCTGAACCCCAAATCCTCGAACCCTGAACCCGAAACTCAAAACCCTAAACCCGAAACCCTAAACCCGAAACCCTAAAACCCTAAACCTTAAACCCGAAGCCCCAAACCTGCAACCCGAAACCCCAAATCCTGGAACCCTTGAGCCCTCATCCCACGGCCCCTCTGAAGTTTTAGGGTTTAGGGTTTAGGGTTTAGGGTGTGCTGTTCTGCAGGAATCCTCCGACTCTGATTCGGAGGAGTTGGCCACTCGCCAGTGCACCTTTCAGGTCTTTGTGTTGAGGGTCTTTAGGGTGTATACGGTTTAGTTTAAGGGTTTGGGGTTTAGGGTTTAGGGTTTCCGCAAGGGTGAGTGTTCTGCAAAGGTTTAGGGCTCAGGGTTTAGGGGATTTACTGTGAGGGTTTAATACGAGATTGTAGAAGAAGTTTCAGGTCCCTTACAGGGTTCGAGAGGGGCTCTAAACCAGGATTGTGGAGGGTTTCTAGCGCAGTTCGTCATCCGACATGAAAGTTTTACCATGCCAGTTTGCTGTTTGAAGGTCTTTGACTTTGTTCGGGATTGAGGGTTTAGGAGCTGGAACTTGGGCTTCTCGGTTTTCACGCCATTGAACCAGTTTTGCTTGTTCTGGCATGGCGGCGTTTGGAGTCGATGGCCCGATTTCAGCCGGTAAGTATCCGGCAAGCAGAAGCGTAGGAGCTCGTAGATCACCGACGCCAAGCTAGCACAACATGGTACTCTGCCCAGACAACATCGAGGAATTCTCGCACTTCGTCCCGAATCTGCTCGAAGATGAGGGGTGGCAGGTTTGCCATGAGTGTCCCGCTGGCAAGCTCTTGAAACAAAGTTGTCCGTGGGGTGGTCATCTGGTGAAGTTGTCCTGCCAGAATATCCCCGTGACTGGGTTCCTGTTGAGGAAATAAATTTTTTAGAAGTTACCAGGAAGCTGTCTTAGGTACTCTAGATCCTTATTCTGCTAACCTAAATTACAGCCCTTAACAAGAACCCAGGTGAACAACCTTGGAGACAGGTTTCCGCTCTTCGTGCGCCCGGAGGCTCGGACCGGGATGCTACCCGAGCTGAACGAGGAGCGCTTTGAGGTCGTGACTGGGTTCCTGTTAAGGAACCTCCTCATCATAGGGTCAGGGGTTACGGTAAATCAGAGTGTTTGCTGATTATGGTAGCGTACTTGGAGGATCATGGGACTTAGTAAGTAAGGTTATAAGTCCCTTAATTGGGGTTATAAGTATAGTTACCCTAATTGTAACCCTACTTACTAACTTCCATGATCCTTTCAGTAATGAAGCTCCTTAATTAACAAGAGCCCAGGTGAAGCAACTTGGAGCTGGCGAGGCTTGGGTCATGCGAGACGGGGATGTATACACACGTTTCTTCAAGCTCTGGCACGTGTTCTTCTCTTTGAAGGACAAGGAAGATGTTAGCCTGGATTTCTTGTTCCCTACGGGAAACGAGATTGTGCTCAACATTGTTCGGCACAACTACGCGGAGCTCGGCGACAGTGTCCTATTCGGCCGAAACCCTTCCCGGACCTATGCTGGCTTCGCTCATGCCCGAAGACAAAAGGAGCCAGGCCCGGTGTCGATTTCCTTCACGCTGACAGCGCACACTGTGGCTAACTGGGTTTCGGTGCCTTTCCAAGGCGTGATCACCTCGGCCAGGGCTTTGATGGACTGGTATGTAAATCGCCCAGGCATGGAGGAGATGAGGCGATTGGATCACCAGTTCTATGTGGTCCTTACTATACACAGCTGGCCACGGGGCCGGCCGTTTCTGCCAGTTTTAGAGCAGAGTGCCGGGGACATCGAGGACGTAACGACCATCGATGCAGGCCGAAGACAAGGGCTGGCCTTTTGGGGCCGCTACCATCCACGCATGGTTGGAAGCAGCAACTTCCTTCTCTCGGAGTATCTGATGCTCTTCTTGCAAAAACTTGGTGAACACGTCGACATGTACCAGTCCCTGGACGGCAAGGAGTTGCAGCACTACCAGTGCGTAGTTCCCCACCATGAGTGGCAGCGTGTCAAGGATCTCTTCTACAATGCTTACACCCTGCAGAAGTCGGCGTATCGCCGTGCGAACGGGGGTCAGGCGGCACCAGGCATGAGTGAGCACGCGGAGCCCCGCTTTCGCACAGACCGGGGCCTCCGTCTGCCGCAGCCGTACAGGCCGGTCCTGACGACCCCTCGAGCTCCAACCCTGGTGGTCCACAACACATTCCTGGAGTTGGAAGAGCCGGAGGAATTGGGAAGTGGTGAGTTCGAGAGAACTCGATCGATGTCGGCCTCACCGCGCTCCTTTCACAACAAGCTGGTCCTGGCAACCTAGAGAGCCTAGATTAGGCTACGTCAGGTGGCGATGGTCGGTGCCGTTTTCAATCCGATTGCATTCATTCCATCTTGGTGCCGTTGCTCGGAACACCGCGACCCCCGGAACTTGGCCCGGAACAGTAAATACTGTTTGGGCACCACCTGTTCGTGCCCTCGCAATGCACCACTCCTTCAACTGGCAGTGTATAGGTGTTGTTGCGAAGAAGAGGCGATGTGTCCTGGCCTATAGCCGCACACGTTGCTTGTAAAGGAGCCTTACTTCACAACAGACGAAAGCCCAGAAAGAAGCAAGAACGATGCTGCTTTCGGCCTAGACATGCCGAGTGTTCAGTTTATGCCCAGAGAGCCTTCCGATATTACAGGGCATAACGTGCACAAATGGATCTTGATCATCACTTCTGTCCGGGTCATATCCGGTGGGCCGTACACCAATAAAGCTTCAGATTGGTGCCATGGTGCATAGATCGTAAGCTTGAAGCCGTACGTCACGTCAGGTAGCCAACCGTAGCAGAGTCGCTGTGGCCTCCTTGATGTTGAGGCCAACCCGACGTCTCCACCCCCGGCGCCCGCGGACTTTGCTTTGCCGGCCACACCGCCGCAGGGCCGCAGAAAGGCTTGAGGATACTGAGTGCCTAGCCATAGGCCCTAAAGTAGTTCCTTTTTTGGGGTTCATATATAGAATCCTTTAAGGTAGCCCCAACAAGGAACTACTATGGGGCCTATGGGTAGGCAATTCGATCGCGTATTCGTGGCTGCTACGGGACCACGAATGTCCATGGCGGATTCTTGTCAGAGTCCTTCTTGTTCGGCTCCATGTGGCAGCGATTCGAGTACGCTCAGCCTCCAACATCGAGCCTTGAAGCCCAAGGTTCGAATCCGAGGATGGACTTAGCCCTGAAGCCTAAAGCAGCCCCATTCACTCCACAAGCCCAACCGTCGCTGTAGTTATGATGATGCCGCTGCTGCTGCTGCTGATGATGATGATGATGATGATGATGATGATTGTCATCATGCTCACTGCTGTCCATGCGCATCCCAACTCGGGGCCCAGGGAGACATCGCCGCCCGCCGTCGTGGCTACATTGCGGTCGCAGGCAAAACTGCTTTTCTTGAGGAGTACTGCAGGGTTTGGGGGATATAATTATGGTGTAGTTTCAATGGGACGCGAAATGGAACACGACTAATCTCTATCCTAATTACTGTTCATGCCGGTACATTAGAAGTTGAGGCGTTGCTTGTCAAGCCAACCCTTGCCTAGGCTTTGCTTTACTTTCAACGGATAGCAGAGCTTTCAGCGCATTTAGTGTTGCTCTCGGCTGAGCCTCTTGCATTGCTTCCGCGACATGAAGAGATGGCAGACACTCACCTATCAAACCCCAAGCCCTAAACCCCAAAGCCCTAAACCCGAAAGGGATCGTGTTCAGCTGGTCCCTCTTGTATGTGGAGCTCAGGGCTCAGAGTTTAGGGCCGCTAACCGGTCCTTTCCAGCTGCTTGTCACTGCTTTCTTTCAACTTCCTTGCTGTCTGGTCTCAGACCGAAAACCCTAAACCCTAAACCCTAAACCCTAAACCCAAAAAGCCCACCAGTCAAGAATCACTACCGAAGGTGGTACCCGGGGGCTCCCGGCCAGTTGTGGGGTTGCGAACCCCTCCGATCTCCGCTAAACAGGGGTTTGTAATAGTATCTCCTTCTAGTCTTCTGGTCCCTATCACTGTACCCCAAACTCTATTCTAGTTGTTAAAGCCCCTCCGCTAGTCTGCAAAGCCTGATTGGAATCACCCAAACCCACGAATCTCTGAAAACCCCCAGCCCAAACCTCCCACACCCTTCAAACATCCAAATCCAAGGCCCTTCAAAGCCTCAACCCCAAAAACCCAAACCCTCAGCCCTACTATAGCAGCCTAAATAATTACCCAAAACTATTTTGGTGGTTCCAAATCCCCCAACACCCCATTCTAAACTATTAAGGGCTCTACAGTAAGCCCTAAACCCTAAACCCTAAACCCCTTTCACCCAAAACCCTAAACGCTAAACCCTAAACCCTAAACCCTTCCCGCAGCTCCCGGTGGGGCAGGTCAGCTTTCGGCGCGGCTCCACGAGCAACAGCCTCGCAGACTCGGGAGGCAGTGGCGTCACAGCGCAGCCGAAGGGGAAGGCTCGGGCGGGGCCGGGAGGGTTTAGGGTTTAGGGTTTAGGGTTTAGGATTTAGGGTTAGGCTCGGGGCCGGGAGGGGTCGTAGTCGAGGGGGGTCGGAAAGATAGTGTGGTTTAGGGTTTAGGGTTTAGGGTTTACTATGCCCTGTTTTTTCAAGCACAGAGGTCGGATCCATTGATGATGTTATAGCTTCTTTTGATATGTGGATCTATGAGTTCCGCCTGTTGCCATTGATGCTTTCTTTTGCATGCTCTCGTTTTCTGGTCGTCGTTGAGGGCATGTGCGAGAAGAGATGCTAACTGTGCACCCGCACGGAAAGGTATGAAGCGCGGGGGTTGCGCCTGGTTGTCTGGTCGGTTTTTGTTGAGGGTTTCGTCGTTGTTGAGATTGTGGTGGGCGTCAGAGCTCCATTTGTTCTTGTAGTCGACGATGCGGTTCGTGTCTGGCTCATGCTGGGGCATATGGGCTTTAGGACGTCAGAGGTTCGTGAGATTTGGGGCCCAGGACAACGAGACGCCATCGCCAAAGTGTCCAGAACCCTCTTTCAATCCTAGGGCTTGGGGTTCACAAGGTTCGGGGTTGGGGTATAAACCCTAAAACCCTAAACCCTAAGCCCTAAACCCTAAACCCGGTTTAGAGCAGAGCCCGTCCGGGGGGGTTTTAGAGCGCTTGCCGTTGGGCAGGCGAGCTTTCGCCGTGGCTCCACCAGTGAAGGCTTTGGCGACGTTGGCCCGACGACAGGCCTTGAAGAGCCGGAAGCCCCTAAATCCTAAACCCCTAAACCCCTAAGCCCCTAGACGCCTGAACCCCTACCTCGGTCTCGAACCCAAACCCGTCTGCTAGTCAGCTGGGCTTTCAGAGTTCGGGCTCAGTCTCTGCTCTGCGGCTCTTTAAACTTCCACTGGCAATCGGGATGACGAGAGTCCTGTTTTTCCTCATGGGTAGTTGTCAAAATTATGGTCCCTTTTGGGGTACCCTAAATAATAGGTGCCGTATTATAATAAGGACCCAAAAAGGGACCATAATTTTGACAACCACCCATGTAGTTCTGGGCGTCCGTTCCAAAGGATGGAGTCCTCGAAACCAACCCGAACTCTGCGGACTAGGGAAGAATGCAGCAAACAGCATCTCAGAGTACAGACGCCTAGACAGAGAGAGGCCAGCCTGCATGTACCTTTATAAGCTGACCGAAAAGCTGCGGGGCTTTGGGATTTGAAGCTGATCATGTCGCGCTATATTTCGCCAATTGCTCCTATTTTGGCAGTTTTAATCACGCCGGGCGCTAGCACCACTGCGCAGTGTCCTTCGTGGCGGACTTGCCGATGTGTTTTTCTGGTTGAACCGGCGTTCCGATACCAAGATCTATATAACCAATTAAGCAAAAAATAATTGAGAAATACACATATATATATATATATATATATACACATATAGAGTATGCACACATACATACACACGAACATGTATGCATGTACGTATGTTTGTATGTATGTATGTATGTATGTATGTATGTATGTATGTATGTATGTATAGAGGCCTCTATATATATATATATATTTATATACACACATATGAGACATGTTTGATGGTGGGTATACAAAGGCCGAAGCTCAGAGTCAGCCAGGTGCCAACACGCAGACGAAGGAATCCATTCGCGAGGACTGTCGGTTTAAGGTTTAGGGTTTAGGGTTTGAGGTTTAGGGTTTAGGGTTAGCTTTGGCTGCCTTGATAGACGTAGCCTTGGTGGACGTAGCCGGAGCATTTGGCCGGAAATTCGCAGCCCTTTCTAAAGCCTCATTCGCAAACTCCTCGCCATGCGAGGGAACCCTGATGTGAAACAGCTTTCAAATCTCTCGCGATGCCGCAATCGTCGAAGCCGTGGTCGCGCAGCACCTTTCACCTCCAAGTTCCGAAACCATGGAACCCCTAGCCGCAAACCCAAAGTCTGAATCTCAGACCCTGAACCCCGAATCCTCGCGTTGGAGCGTTTGCATCTGTCTGGCGAGTTCAGTAATCGTCACAAGCTCGAGCGGTGCAAAAAAATACTGCATTTAATATTACTAGTCTGAAGTGGCCAGGGTCGTGGTTTCGGGCTCCAGCCCTTGTCGGGTTCTTGTAATCGCCCGAAGGAGGAAGTCGAGGCGAAGAAGTCCGACGCTTGACCGCAACAAGACATGGAGGTTGCCTGGTCTTTGTCTGCTCTTTCTTCGTACCACTACCACCCCTACCACCACCAACCACACCACCACCACCACCACTACCACCACCACCCCACCACCACCACCACCACCACCACCACCACCACCAGCAGCACCACCACCAACAACAAAGACAGCAGCTGCGGCGCTGCTGCTGCTGCTGCTGCTGCTGTTGTTTTTGCTACAACTACGACGACGACGACGACTACTACTACCACTACTACCACTAGAACTAATTCTGCTGCTGCAGTCTCTGCTGCTGTTAGTGCCACTGCTGCTGCTGCTGCTGCTGCTACTACTACTACTACTGCTACCACTGCTACTGCTACTGAAACTGCAACTGCCACCACCACCACCACCACCACCACCACCACCACCACCACCACCACCACCGCCGGCACCGCCACCACCACCACCGCCGCCTACAACGTACTGCTGTCGTCGACAATGCTTCTGGTTTTGTGAATCGTAATTTGCGTGCTGCAGGTGTGCCTCTTGCATCCGGGCAGGCTTTTGGTATCACCTGCGGTATCATTGCAGCTGTCAGTGCGCCTTAAGTTACCCTGCACGCCCGGTTCCACCCCTCTCCAACAGCCCCAGGGCAAGAGCTCCTCCTCCTCCTCATCCTCGTCGTCCGGCTCCTCCGCCTCCTTTGCCTCCAGCAGCGCCGCCGGGTCGTTGAAGCAGACATTATAATATACTACTCTGAACTATTATATACGATGATAACATACTACAAGATAGTATAAGATACTATGATAATCTATAATAGTCCACAAAGGGAGATCTGTGTTCAGGCCTGTGGCGACAGAGATGAAAGGGACCTGGGCTTTCTTATTCCTCTATGGGGCTGCGCTGAGGCAATGTGAAGAGCTGTCGAACCAGTACTTGGAGGATCATGGGACTTAGTAAGTAAGGTTATAAGTCCCCTAATTGGGGTTATAAGTATAGTTACCCTACGTAATTATAACCCTACTTACTAAGTCCCATGATCCTTTAAGTAACTGAAGCAAGTCGGAGCAGTCAAGCCGTTTTGGTAGTCTCGCGGAAATCAAGCTCGCACAGCGTAGTGCTGCTGGTTCGGCAATTGCATTGGTTTGAGTCAGCGATAGTACAAATGACCTTGACCTAGAAAGCCCAACTCTTGTTTGCACCCCCTGCAACACCATGCATCCTGTCGCCCACAACCTCCGCAGTGCGCCTTCCCAAACTCAAGTGCAAACCTGCATGTGCAAGATCACGGTTTTTTCTTTGAGGATGCGGAGCATGTACCTCCCATGTTGAACAGCCTCTCGGATGAGGATGGAGCTTCCAGTGGGGCGTTTTTTGGAAGAATAGGTGCTTTGTTGCAGTTTTTGTTCATACTCTTTGTGGGCCGTGTGTTGGCTCTCCAGCATCGCCGGTGGCGCACGGTGTGTGATATAATTCATGTCAGTAGATGACGACGTTGCTGTTGACCCTAGGGCTCAGGCCCTAAGCCATGAGTCCTAATATAGGGGCCTTAGTAGTTAGAATGGGGTTTTGGGGTATATGATACTATACTTATATTAAGGAGCCCCCAAAACCCTATATAACCCTATTCTAATCATTAAGGCCCCCACATTACACAGTATGCTGGCGCACGCCTCCCAGCAATCCAGCAACCCCGCGAGCATGAATTCCTGACCACCACTTTCGCATCCTTGAAGGGGGTTTAGGGTTTAGCGTTTAGGGGGTTTAGGGTTTATAGGGTTTAGGGTTTGGGGGGTTTAGGGTTTAGGGTTTAGGGTTTAGGTTTAAGGGTTTAGGGCTTAGGGTGCAGAGTTTGATAAGAAGATAAGAGCAGCGCGCTGCCAGAGTGCAGGACGGATGTTCAGCTGAACATCCCAATTTCAAGCTCACAATCCCCAACACGAAGCTTCTGAAACCCTGAACCCTAAACCCTAAATCCTAAACCCTAAACCCTAAAACCCTAACATCCCAAAATCAAAACGAACCTTAAAAAATCTAAGCTGAGGCCTACATAACCCCAAGACACTGAGCGCTGCAGCCCTTGAGTGCCGAGGTCGGCTGACCAACAAGCGGCCCAGCAACGTCTCGCTTTCGGCCTTCTTCAAGACCGCCTGGGCCGGAATGGCCCCTTTCTTTTTCTGAATGACTGATGTATTTCTATCTTGATGGTGATGGTAATGAAGATGAAGATGAAGATGAAGAGGGTGATGGTGATGGTTGCAAATCGAGTAGCAAAGAGGATTTTGCTGCCAGTTTTTCGTCTTCCTCTTCATCCTGTCCCGAGTTTCTGTGTCAGTACACCCTCGGCACAGCGCCCAACACCCGAAGCACTCCCAGGCATGGCGAGCTCTTTGTAACAAAAACCCCTCACGCCTCTTACAACACCCGAGAGAACATGCCCTAAACCCGAAAGCCTTGTAAGGATCCTTGCGTGCATCTCGCAGGATCGTCTGCAGTAGTTGCTTGCATAAACCCTTGGAAAGGAAGCCTATCATAGGACCTTCGAGGAACCTTATAGTACCCGTTCAGGAACCCTATCATAGTACCCTTAAAGCGGCCCTCACAGCTCCCTCAAAGGAAACCATAAGAACCCGTATAGTGCCTTCAAAAATAACCCTTACGGTCTTACGGTACCCTTACCCTAAACCCTAAACCCTTAACCCCAAACCCTAAACCCTTAACCCCAAACATCCCCAAACCCTAAACCCTAAATCCTGAACTCTAAACCCTAAACCCTTAACCCTAAACCCTAAACCCTAAACCCTAAACCCTTACCCTTCAAGGCACAGTTTCAACCCTGCTGTTCGAAGGAGGGAGCCGGCGGTCTCGCGTGTGTGGCTCTTTCTGGAGGCGCGGAGTCGTGCATGACCCATACTGTTTGGGGTTTGGGGGCTTAGGGGTTTCGGGATTTAGGGGTTCAGGGTTTAGGGGTTTGGGGGTTTAGGGATTTAGGGGGGTTTAGGGTTAGTAGTATATCAATTAGGGGTTTAGTGTTTAGGGTTTTGTTGGGATCCTTCTTCTGCTTCCATAATATAGGCGTAGAGTGATCAGTTTTAGTAATCAGAATCGTATTACTAATTTTATTTGTATATATATATATTTCATACTCTCCTCCTATCCCTACGTTACGCTATGTGTTGCGTTCGTTCTTGGATAAGGCTGAGAGTGACTCCTGTCAGTGGGATCATCAGCCGCACAAAATTACCTCCGGTCCTATACCGCCCTCCGTTGCTGCCGCTAGAGGTTCCAGAAGATTCAGCGCACCCTAAAGGCGGTCATCGGCATTTCACACAAAAGTAGGGGTCCGTACAATGGGAGTCCTAGTATTTCGGATTTATTTCGGCGCCTTCCGTTCGAACTTGTGAGTATGCCGCGTTGCAGCACGAATGGCATCGTTTCCGATTTCCGATGACCCAGCTCTAGTGTCTCCTCCATATCAAAATCAAGGTCCGTTTGGAGAACGCTGTATAGTTCTACTTTCCCAATACGGCACCCTCTAGTTTGGAAGCCCAAAAGAGACCTAAATTTGAACCAGGGACCTCCTTCAGATGTGGTCGAGGATGCTAAACCCTGAAGCCCGCACCAAGTAAGACCCAATCCTACCCTAAACCCTACCCCAGAAACAATGATCCATACTTCAGCGTCCTTCCTTGCACTAAGCGGTAGGCGCAAGATACGAGCAGTTAAGGGTTCAGAGTTCAGGGGCTCAGGGCTTAGGTCCGGATGGATGATCGATCTTTTTTTAGGGTTTAGGGTTTAGGGTTTAGGGTTTAGGGTTTAGGGTTTCTGTCCCACACCCTAGACGCAACCCTGCAACGCTGAGCCCTGAGCCATCAACAGTCCCCCATTCGAAGGATCCGGATTCTAGCAGCGCCGCTGGGTGGTACGCCTTGACGACGAGACTCCGCTGCCTTACTACCCCTGCAAAAATCGAAGGCATAGAGCCCTGGTAAGATGGAGTGTCCAGGCTGGGAGGTTAGGGGTCCATGGTTAAGGGCTTGGGTGGGTTGTGCTAATTCAACAGGGTCATGTCGCCATCTGGATCTGTGGAGTTGGTCCCTGCTTATACCAGTCCGTATTCCGCTTCCATGGGGTGTCCACTTTGAATGCGAGCCCTGATGCTAGGGCTAGACGTTGGACCCCACGCCCGACACACCCAGCCCGATGACATGAAGCTTCTAATCGTCTGGGGGTTTACTTCGCCTGAAATCCGCTTACAAGCAAGGACAGGCTCCGTGATGAAAGTGTGGAGGTTCTGAAGGCCTTACACCCCATAACCTACCCTGCTGCAAGGGGCATTGGTGAGAATCCAATATCAGCAACTTGCAGGAACGACGCTACAGACAAGCAGGTTAGGGTAGATTCATTTGTGTCTATGCCTATACGAGCAGGATAGGGGCAAAGATGCGAGTCATGACGCCTGCAACATCAACGGGTTCTGCGACAGAGACTCAGGAATTACCTTATTACAGCGACAATTCTCTTCACGCCTCTGGGCAGCAAGAGGTGCTCAGGAAGCGTCGAGCGATAATGACAGCAAAGTTCCTGAAATAAGCCCTGAATCATAAACCCCCAGTCCCAAACCCCAAACCCCTAAACCCTAAACCCCAAACCCGTGGTCAAGTTTCTGAACTCCGGCTCCTACGGCCGCAGATGCCACGCCAACAACATCTACAGAGGTTCTGTGCCGAAGGTTCAGGGTGTAGGATCTACATAGGGTGTAACAGGGCTTGTACAATTGACAAGGCTATTCCTTAGGGTTGCTAAATATAGTTGTGCCAGAATATATACACACAAACCGAAACCCTAATGATTAGAACAGTGAGGCCTGTGTAGGAGGATCTTCCAGCTTAGGGATGTGGAAAAAGGGGTGAGGAAGCTTTGCGGGGTCCCAAACAGTGCCCATCGAAAAGTTCCAGGCCAACAACAGCACTTCAACACCCAGAACCCTGCTAGAACCCTTTCGGAGCCTTTACAGAACGATTACGGACCCTTCAAGAAATCTTTGCAGCACCTTTATCGAAACCTTTGTAGTACTTTTTTAGTCATGAGGTGTAGTCAGGAGAGAGGCTATGAAAGCTTTCATCCTACAAAGAAAGTTCCGCACTAGGCTTTAAGGCCTCCGTCCTAAGCCTTGAACCGTAATCCTAAACGCCAAACCCGAAAGCATGATCCCAACTATCCAAGATCTCAAACTCAAAATCCGAATTGGTATTCGGCTGGACCTGCAGGAGCAGAGAGGCGATCAAATTAAGCAGCACTTGAATCATTCAATGGACACAGACATCTATCCCTAAACCCTGAATCCCCAAAACCCCAAACCCCAAACCCCAAACCCCCAAAACCCAAAACCACAAACCCTAAACCCCTAAAGCCCTGAACTCTTAACCCTAAACCCAAAACCACCAAAACCCAAAACCACCAAAACCCTAAACCCTTAAGACCTACGCCCCTAGAGCCGCTTTGAAGCTCTCGGAGTACCCGAAGCTCAGGATCTGGCAAGCTGGTTCCGAGCCTTTCTTCTCGAAGGACACCGAGGTTTATACTGCACTGTGTTTAGGGTTTAGGGTTTAGGGTTTAGGGTTTAGGGTTTAGGGTTTAGGGTTTAGGGTTTATCAAAGACTAAAAACATAATCTAGGTTGGTTTTTGGGACATTTTTTATTTTCCCTATTTGGGTTTATAAGGGACCCTTTATATAAATATTTTTCACAGGGTTTAAAGGCCAACACAGTAATATACTAGAACCATAACATGCTACAGCTTCCTCGAAATTTCGAAGCTATAGAAGCACCAAGTACAATATTCTATGGTATACTATAATGTACGATACTAAGAGTACGTTTTAGGAAACGGTCGTAGATGCTAGAATCATATTGTGTACTGTTGGGTCGTGTAATGTACCATATAATGTCATGTAACCTAGCATATCACCCTAAACCCTAAACCCTAAACCCTAAACCGAATATCTCTTCGAAGGACGCAGAGGCCTACATCCAGCTGGTGATCGAGGCCTGTGAGATGTTTGTCGTGTTTTGTTTGAAGGGGCGAAGGGGAGGGGCGCTAGTCTGCAACGCTCAAGACCTCAAGGTTAAGGTTTAGGGTTTAGGGACCCTAAACCCTAAACCCTAAACCGTGGTTAAGGATTGGAGTTTAGAGTTTTTTTCGGGTTGAGGCTTGAGGGTCTCAGGGTGCAGAGGGTTTGAGAGTGTTTCTATAAACGGCTTCTTTAAGGGTCCCTGTGAGGGTTTCGATCATTGGCGGGCCCCAAGCCCTAAACCTTCTACCCGAAACTCCAAAGGGCCACATCCTGACACCCCAAAAGCCCTCAACCCGAAACTCCAAAACTGAACCTTTTGACCGCACACCACAAGCCCCCAAGCCTTAAACCTTAAACCCCAATCCCAAGTGGGCAAGAACTATCGCCGCTGGCCCTGGCAGTGGCTTCGAAAATCGGATTCCGGGTTCAGGCCTAGTGGTGGCGTATTTAGGGTTCAGGGTTTAGGGTCAGATTAGTGTTCAGGGCTTAGGGTAAGACTAGTGCTCAGGGTTTAGGGTAAGGTTACGGTTTAGGGGTTAGGCTCGCTTGCTGTTTACCAAAATGAAGGGTATAGGGACTTGCTCGGAAGACTTCAGGGCAGGCGGTTTCTTCTTGACATGATGCCCGACGCTTTGCTCGCAGGCCCCCAAACCCGATCGAGCCGGAAGAAATTACAAACATTATTCCTGAGGGCTCCTTGCTATAAATGCACTAGCACACCCCACAGTGCCATAATTTTGTCCCTTATACTAGGTCCCAGGCTGAGAAACCTGGCTCCAGGTGTTAATGTGCATGGAGTTCATCACTCATTTCGTCTCCTCGTCCTCGAAGAAGGCCACTTGGATACCAGCCTCCAGCAGCAAGACATGGCGGTTTTCGAGAATGGGAGCAGGGGCCCTTGTTGATTGCAAGTACGTACAGCAAGTCTCCTACTGTGGCGGGTTATATCTGAGTGAAACTCCCGAAACTGTTGACCGGCAGAGCAGCTGGGCAACTGAAAAATGACATGGTTACAGTTTCAATAGGGGATCTGGGCATTGTGATTTGGGGGTTTCAGAAAAATAGGGGACCCTAATACAGTACCCTAAATAGTAGGATCCTCATTATAAGGAACCCCAAAAAGGTACCCCTTGTTTTCGGAAACTCCCATTTGCACTGTCGTCGTCCTCAGTTTCTCTCCTTTGTAAGACGAAGCATTTTTTCGTCGTGGGCCCTGGCAGAGCCCCTGCTCCTGTATGTCGGAAGTGCTACTTAAAGTAAGTAGGGTTATAATTAGGGTAGCTATACTTATAACCCCAATTAGGGGACTTATAACCTTGCTTACTAAGTCCCATGACAGTGACACCTGCGAGTATTTAGCCTACGCTCGGTGTTATCCCATGTGCCGAGCCCTGCGACTGAGGCTTTCTGCAAGAATCCGTACAACTTCATCGATTTCGCTGCCTTGATACCGCTTGGAGTGCGATCAGCCTACGGCTTGACGACCCCGGCTGCTGCAGAGAACTTGGTAGCGCACCCGAGCTGACCGATTAGATTGAATCTGCTTTCATGCATAACAAGGCGTAGTTGTGTGATTCATTGTGTCATCAGCCCCCTTTTTCCTGTTTCAAACATTCTCTCGCGACCTGACCCCAATATAGAAGACCCAAAATAGTAGGAGCAATCCCAGAACCCAGAACCCTAAACCCTAAACCCTAAACCGACAGGCATTCCATACTGGTCTGCTACGTCCCGGTGCCTCGACAGAGTACAGCTCCAGTCTCCGAGGTTAGGCTTCGTAGATGACGTTCTGGGTTCAGGGTTCAGGGATGTTTAGGGTTCAAGGTTTAGGGTTTAGATTTTGGGGTTTAGGGTTAGAGTTTAGGGGTTGCGGCTTGGAGTTTAGGGTTGCAGAGTTTAGGATGTCGGCTTTGCTGTTCAGATCCGGACCGTTTGCGCGAATCGTGGTTTAGGGTTCTGACTGTTGAGTTTAGGGTCTTGGTTGGCCCCTGGCCCCTCGAAGAGCAAGATACTCTTAGGCCCAAAGCAATACCCATAGGCCCTAAAGTAGTTCCGTTTTGGGGTTCATATATAGAATCCTATAAGGTCACCCTAAACCCTAAACACTATTGAGGTGGTTCGGCAGAATATACCCCAAACCTTATTCTAACTTTTGAGTCCCCTTATAGTACACCCTAAAACCCTCTTGAGGTGGTTCGGACCCTAAACCCTAAAACCCTCTTGAGGTGGTTCGGCAGCTGAAGCTCATACGGCGGTTTCAGAAGCTGCAGCTCCTTCTGTGCCCTGGATGCACATGGGGCAGTTCTCTAAAGCTGGGTCCCTTTTTAGGATCCTTTTCTTCGTTAAGGGTGCCGTACTACGTAGTCTACGGGACCCAAAAAGGGACCCTAATTTAGAGAACTACCCACATGATAGTTTCTAGTCTCTAGGAAAGTGGAGGGTTGAAGTTGCGGGGTTCCGGTGCACCACCTCAGGTTTACAGTCGAGGTCTTCACGCGACACTCCTCTTGAGTGCAAGTTGTTTCGTTGTTTGGAGACATTCAGCGTGTAGAGCCCCAAGAGTAGTACTTGTAGCACCCAAATAGCCAAATGAGTAAGCCTTGTAGTAACTTTGTGTAGTAGCCCTGTCGTTCAGTTCGTTCTTCGTGCCCACCGAGTTCGAGTCTCGGTTTCCTAAACCCCAAATCCAACTATACCCTAAACCCTACCTTTGGAGCCCGAATCATTGCGAAGAGGATGCTTTCTTATAATCACACCAGCCTGGACACCAAGACCCTATTCTAACTGGCCCTATTCTAACTAATACGGCCCTGTATTGTACGCGAATCCGAGAACCCTAAACCCTGCATGTTGCACTCCGAGCATCATGGTCCTCGTCATCCCAAAACGTTTCCTCGAGGCATGTGTTGTCCACTACGCTTGACGCCCTCAAGCTCCTTCTTTTCCTCGTGTGTTTGATTGCACCTTGGTTGCACACTGATAGGCTCAGAGCTTAGAGGACCCTGAACTCTACACCCTAAAAGCTGCATTTCGAAGTTTCGAGTTCAGGGTGGCATGCCGACTAGAGGCAGGCCGAATGCTGGTGGAGTTCGGGTCTTAAGATGTGATGCATTACCCTTGACCAAATCCTCAATACTAAGCCCCAAATGCTCGCTCAACATCCCCGGGGAAGGAAGTGGACCATGATTGCATTTCATCAAATCAGCGCCTTCAGACATGACACAGGGAAAACCAATACCACGCACTTACACAAACCAAGCTACAATCCTCAGAGGTTCGAAGCTTGAGACAGCCCAGGTGCGTGCGCAAGATCCCTTACCCTGCGCCATAGACCCGAAAGCCCCCAAGCCTCAATCCTAAATCCTTTCAGCCCAAAACCCCAAAACTCCGAAACCCTCAGCCCCAAACCCTCAAGCCTTAAACCCCTTACCCCCGTAAAGCCTACACGCTAAACCCTGCGTTTAGGGATTAGGGTTGAGGGTATGGGGTTGAGGGTTTAGGGATTAAGGGTTTGGGTATGGCAGGTGCTGTTCTTTGGCACGATGCTCTACATTGCGGAGCCTGTGGATACAACCACGCTGCCGACCTACATCTACTGGTGCACAGTCACTGTCACCACAGTGGGGACATGCACCCTGGCCCTTCTCAGGAGAGCATCCAGAAGCTAACCGTAGAGAACAGCTGATGTAGAAACTTCTGAGGAAAGCGATTTGATTCAGCCGCACTTGGTCCCTCGTACCGACATAGCAGGGCTAAGTGAATGTTTGGCTCCATACGTGGCGCGATGAGAGGCCATTGATGCATCCTGTGCATCACGGCATGTAGGTTGCACTGAATCTGGATCCGCCTGATGTCGTTCTTCGGCTTCTAGTAATACCACCTGAGCCCGCCTTGAACACCATTGAACATGCATGAAAGCAGCTCCAACATGGCATGAATAACTGGGCTTCCCGTTCCCTGAACGCCACTGTCCGAAGCCGTTGAGTGTTTAGAGTTAAGTTTGGGGCTTAAGGGTTTTTTTGGAGCCTAAACCCTAAACCCTAAAGCGTTTGAGGTTAAAGGAATTCTCAAGAGCCGAAGACCTAAAACCCAAAAGCCTAAACTCTGCATCCTAAACCCTAAACCCTGAACCCTCAACCCGAAATAAACCCTGCATCCTAAATCCTGGGCCCCCTCCCGACCTACTGAGGCGACATGGCCCCCGTGACCTGGTCGGGGAAGGCCAGCATCGGGGTTTCAGGGTTGAGGGTGTAGGGTTTAGGGTTTAGGGTTTCGGGTTTAGGGTTTTGGGTTTAGGGTTGAGGGTTTAGGGTTTAGGGTTCGGGGGTTTGTTTGGGTTTCAGTCAGACCTAGGGTTTCAGGAGTATTTAGGGTTTCAGGGCTCGGGGTTGTTTAGGGCTTGGGGGTGATATATTATTTTTGTCGGGTTGATGCTTTTCGGGTTGTTTTCGGCTTCAGGGCCTCTTGTGGCCGGTGGGAGGGACTGCATAAAAGTAACCACAACAGCATAAATAATCGCAGTGGGGGTTGAATGGCCCCTATAAAGGGAGTTCCAGAATGCCATTGAGTGTGACCGTGAGATCCTCGTAATTATGTGGGATTTCGGGAGTAATATGAAGCAATAGCATCGCGTGGCTCTGGGTATGGGGTTTAGGGGTGAGGGTTGCAAGCTCGATAGCCCAAAGACCACCCGAGACCACGAACAGGTGATGGCTGGAGTCTTGTGCCTCATCAGTGTGCTCTTCATGGCAATGCCCCTTTCCGCTCCTTGACGTGCACTTTTCCACTCTAGGTTCCCTGAACCCGAAACCCCCCAACAAAAAACCCAACAACCCCCCGAAAGCTTCCAAAACCTTCGAACATACTCGCACGACGAAGCCCCGCCTGTCGGGGTTCGAAGGCTCTTTGGGTGTAGTGTTGTTCTGTTTGCCTCTACGTCCCAGCGTCCGGGTGTGGAAAAGCTGCCGTCTTAGGTTCTGGGCAATGCCATGTCGAAGACGTGGGACGACCGACATCGGATTCTTCTGCCACTTGGCTCCGTAGCTGCCAGGGCATCGCAAACCCCGAACCCATGGGACCAAAGCCTGCAGACACAAAGCCCCAAACCTTCGGCCTCCTGAATCCTAAACCCGAAACTCAAGAACTGGCGTCCTTGCAAGGCAGCAGAGATAGCCATGATCATGGTTTTCACGGAATGTGTGTGACGGCTTTGCCATTGTTGTTCTGCCTGGCAGTCGCGCTACCTTTTGTGCTGTATCTGCGCTTAAACACCAAATCTCAAGCCCCAAAGCCTAAATTCCGAAACCCTAGGCTCTAGCCCAAAACCCTGACCGCCCTGAACCATGCAGAATAAAGGCTAAACCCATCCGAGGATGACACAGACACGACGGCGCTTGAAGCATTTGGGCTACTCTGCAGGCTCGTGATAGTCATAGAGATCGCTTTGGCTTTGGGGGTTTTTGGAGGTGTTCAGGATGTTGAATTTGGAGTGCGCCTTAGGCCTTTGGGGTTTCGAGTTGAGTTTTGGGTTTTAGGCGTTTTGAGGGCTTACAGATGGGAGGTCATGCTGCTGTTGTAGGCTTTCCTCTTCCTTTGCACAAGACGCCGTCAGCCACATTTCGGGTCTTTTATCCACAGCCTCAGCTGGGTGGTTGTCAAAATTGGGGTCCCTTTTTGGGTTATAATACGGCACCTATTATTTAGGGTACCCCCAAAAGGAACCCTAATTTTGACAACCACCCAGCTTATAGAGTGGGCCTTGCTTCATTTTTGGACCCGCAAGCACCCAAACCCCAAAAGCCAGATTCCAAGAGTCCCGGAGCCTTATAAATCCAACATCTCAAAGCGCAGCAACCACCGAAAACCCTTAAAGAACCCTGAACTCCTGTAAACAAACCAAAATGAAAGCCACTGAAAACAAACCCGCAGGAAAGCCTTTCAATGCCCCTTAACTTTAAACATCCCTAAAAGAAAAAACTTGAAATCCGAAGCTCTAAGCCCCTTAAGCTTAAAATCCTCTAAGCAAGCCCCAAGAGCCCCTTGCCAGATGACATGCCCAAGCTCTTCAAGAAGTTCGACAGAGACGGAAATGGCGAGCTGGAGATAGAAGAGTTCTGCGCCGCCCGTCTTGGGACTTTTGGGGGGTGGAGGGGTTTAAGGGATCTAGTGGGTTTAGGGTTTAGGGTTTAGGGTTTAGGGTTTAGGGTTTAGGGTTTAGGGTTTAGGGTTTAGGGCTTGGGAGATTAAGGGTTTAGAGTTTGTAAGGCTTGAGGATTTAGGATTGGGTGTTCGTGGTTTAGGGGTTAGGTCAACGCTTGGGTTTAGGCATGACTTCTTGGTGTTTAGATTCGGGTTTCAGGCAAAGGGTTTCGTTTGACCTTCGGGGTTAGCTGCCTAGAATAATGGACTTGTGGCTGAGTCACTATTACCCATAGGCCCTAAAGTAGTTCCTTTTTGGGGTTCATATATAGAATCCTATAAGGTAACCCCAAAAAGGAACTACTATTGGGCCTATGGGTATGGCTAGGATTCATTTGGGGATTCAGCTGGCATGGGGGTTTTTAGGGTCGCAGGCAGTCCGGGTGCAACGTGTACCCGTGGTGCAGTCTTTACCGTCTAGACCATAAATAGCCCCTAGACCCCAAACCACAGACGAACTGCCCCCCCCCCCCCTACATATAGCCAAATTCATTGCAGATCCGGCTTTCGGCCTAGGAGGGCAATCTTCCTAAACCCTAAACCCGAAACCGTAAGCCCAAAGTACTCAGGGCGGAATCCGTGCACGTCAGAGGAAATCTGAGCCCTGAGCCTGAACCGTGCCCCACTCACACGCCCCCTGAACTCCCAAAGCGAAAGCGAGAGCTAAACCCGAAACTTAGGGTTTAGGCTTTACGGAACCTACACCCCAACGTCAGGACATGGTGGCTACGATGCGAGCCCGGTGCTCAGGTTTTAGAGGGTTTAGGGTGTTCAAATTTAGGGTTTTCAAATTTTGAGGTTCGGAGGCGAGCAGAATCGTGGGAGCCAGTTTGTCGGGCGCTGGAGTTGAGGCTTTCTTGGGTCGTGATGGAGGATGGTCGTTTCTTGCCTGTTGTCCCGAAAACCTCATCCCCCACAGCCGGAAGCATGAATCCTACACCCTGGGCCCATACGATAGGGGCCTTGCTAGTCATAATTACCTAGACTATTTGGGGGTTCCTCACTATAGTTATAGCATAATATTCACCAAAACCTTCTATTCAAATTATTCAGGCCCCTACAGAACCCTGGGCCCGGTTTTGCAAACCCTGAATCCCCTGAGCCCGAACTCTAAGAACCCAAAACCACTTTTGTGTAGGTTCTTATTATCAACCCGAATATGGGATTTATAGGGACCCTACAAAAAAGTAGGTTTGGGGTTCTTAAGGGAACTCTAAACCCTACACACGAAGTCGCAACACGGTTTAGGGTTTAGGGTTTTAGGGGTTAGGGCTTAGGGTTCAAGGGTTCTAGGGTTCAGGGTTGACTTCAGCTAAAAATATTGGATTCCTACAGAAAAACCCAATGGATTCCTGATTTCAATACTAAACCCTAAACCCTACACCCGAAGTCGCAACACGGTTTAGGGGTTAGGGTTTTAGGGGTTAGGCTTCAAGGGTTTAGGGTTAAAGGGTTTGGGGTTTAGGGTTAACCCTCAATCCGAAGTCGCAAGACACCTAAGACAACCCTACCGAAGCCAAGCCCGAAGCCTTAATCTTGAAACCTTGCTACCCACCTCAGGCACTCATCTCTTAGACCCTGTACGCTATACCATGAAACCTAAACCCCCAAGCCCCTAAACCCTCAACCCCCAAAAGCCCTAACCCTAAGCCCCTAAACCCCAAAGCCCGAACCCCTGAACGCCTAAACCCTGATCCTTGGAGCTTTCGTTTGTAAACCCCGAGATTTATGGGCTGAGGTGGGCGTCAAGCCCGCCGAGGCCAGCGAGGGTGGCTGTGGCTTGCTCCTCAGGCTGTAAGGTTTCAGGTTTCACGTTGTTGATGAGGGGTTTGGGGGTTTGGGGTTTCGGGTTTAGTGGGGCGCTTAGGTCACGTCTCCCTAGGCTGTATAACAGGGTAAAACCCTCATCGGGCCCTTCTACAAGCCCTTTTAAACGCCTCGTCATGATGCCTTTGTGGAATCCTTGTCAATGCCGTTCCTGCAGGCCTCAGAGCTTTTCCTGGCTTTCGATGCTAACGGAGACGGAGGAATCGACGAACGCGAATTCATGAAAGCGTTGTTTCCGCTGGACTACCGGCGCATCTACCGGCGCGCTTCGGGCATGACATTCGGAGCGTAGGGCTTTTCGATCGGCTGCTTTCAAGCTGGAGCTAGGGGTTACATCACGTAGTAGATTGCGTATAAGGGGTACCACAAGGGCTAGTATCAGGATTGCCTTTAAGGGTTGCTACAAGGCTGGGGGTTCCGAAACGGGTTAAAAGCGGCGCTTGCAGCTGAGTTGTGTACCCGGCGTGTAGTTGTGTACATTTTGCTACTCGAGCTCGCTCTTGCGATGCATCGTTTCACTTGTGAATATAGAGAATGGCGGACTAACACCGAAGGTGTCTGACTGTCCGTGGCGATGGATCCGAAGGGATCTACCAACAGTTCCAGTGTGGGCGGGATTATACGGCCCGGATTCAAGCCTGAAGATTGACCCTTACCTTGCAGCAAGATGTACCGACTCCGTCAGCAACCGTGCGTCTGCAACCCTACGCTGCACCCACGCTCGCCGAAGATTCGGGGCACCGAGTGCCTCCTCTCGTTGCGCAGCCTGGCGGTTCAGTGCAGACTGAGTCGAAGGCAGACACTCCACTTGCACCCTGAAGAGCAACTGCCATATCGCAATTCAAGAACTGTCTTTGCGTGGTGCATTTCATTTTGGGCCTTCCTGTTGCGCTGACTTTTCGAACACGGATTTCTTCTGATTTCGTTGGTTGTCGTCGTCGTCGTTGTTGCTGCTGTTGCGATTTGCGCCAGTATTTGCGCCGTACTTGCCAGGTGTGTCGTTCTTACCTTTGGTTGTCCCCATGATGTGGACGATGACTGCGGATGTGCTCCTGGTAGTTGTGCGCGAACGTTAGCGACGACGTCTTCCTCGTCATTGCCGTTCTGTTGGCACCAGTGTAATTAGTGACGGTATAAGTTGTTTGTGATAGGTTCATCATTGTCACGCGTATTATATCTATAGTTGTTGTTGCAGTGATGACGACCATGAAAATTTGTCATTGTTCCTGCTGCCCAGCATTTGTTTGCTGTGGCCACTGCTGCTCCTGCTGCTGCTGCTGCTGCTGCTGCTGCTGTTTTCGTTGTTGTACTGGTTGCTAGAATGCGGCCCATGTCGTTTTTAACAGTGGGCAAGCCAAGACGCAAGTTGTGGCACGTGGCCGTGCCAGTTTTGGATTTTACACGAACGCCCAAAAGTGTCGCTTGTGCTGGCATTGTTGCGGATAGCCCTTTCAGCCGTGAATGCTACTGTGCTGTTTCGGCACACCGCACATTGATAATTCTGGATGGTTGGAGAACCAGCAAACTCACCATGTTAACAATGTAAACCCGCAGTTTGTGGGGCATGGCCGATGCCCTGGTGGTGTTTGTGGTGTTTTCCTCCACCCAAACCACCGAAGTGGAGAGTTCCTCCAGACAAACTGCCTTCACGGCTCGCGGTGCGTTTTCATTTTCATTCTCTGCAACGACCCGAACTGCCGTGAACCGCGTGTGTTTTTGGATTTGTAGCCGTTTCAAGTGAAGCACCCTTTCGGTGCAGAAGCCAAAAATGCCAAAAGCTCTGGACGTTGGCACGACCAGAAAGAGCCTGTTTGTCCACCTCTCCATCATTTGGCCTGCATGTCGCGCTTTGGCTGCCGCCGTCGTCTTGTGCTCGTTCTGGTCGTCGTCCTGGCTGTGATTACCATCATCGTCTTTGCGGCTGGTTTTGCTGCAATTATGGAAGCCTGCATGCTTACCAATAGTGTCCATGAGCTGCTTATTCCCGAAAACCAAATTCTACTTATGACGCGCCCCACATTTTCTCTTCTTGTTCTTTTAACTAGGATTATTCTTGCTGTTTCTGCGGCTGAGGCGCTGTCACTCTACCGTGGTTGTATCTACGAGTGGCAACAGGGGGATACCGACAAGTTCAAGCCTTCTCTCAGTTTCGCAACCGCTTTTCTTCCACAATCCATGGGGCAAGGAGTGTGGGTATAAGTCCGGCATCTCGTCCGAGCAGTCCCGCAGCAACACACTTCAAGGTTAGACCAATCACACAACCGTCGTCTCTTGCAAGTTTCGACTTAGAGCAGGTTATCATAGATCTCATCAGGGTTCAGCGCCCTTACGAAACCCTAAACCCTGAATCCTAAAACCCCCTTCGGAAGAGCTCAACGGACATCAGCCGGACATCGAGCCCACCACTCGAGCCCCGGTTCGCCAACGGTATCCCAGAAGTGGGGTTCCTGCATGGCTAAAGCCGTGTCTCCGAGACTGGACAAGCGAGGTTGCCCAAAACCTCTCTTACTCAGTCGTACTCCGATTTTTCTCTGTCTCTCTCTGTCTCTCTCTCTTTCTTTCTCTCTTTCTCTCTCTCTCTCTCTCCCTCTCTCTCTGTCTTTCTCTCTCTCTCTCTCTCTCGCTCGCTCTCGCTCTCGCTCTCGCTCTCGCTCTCTACATATCTATCTGTCTGTCTATCTACCTATTTACCTATCTATTTATCCATCTATCTATCTAGCTATCTGTATATTACACTGTGCAAGGAACGCATATACAAACATATGTGCACAAGATGCATAGGTACGCTTGCGTTCATGTATCCCAAGTCCCGCATTCCTTCGTCTAGGGTTTTGGGTGCCCCACGCCAATCCGAAACCCCTAAGCCCCAAACAGTCAACATTCCTTTGTTCTGAGCGCCCAGCTTAGGGCTTCAAGTTCAGGGTTTAGGGTTTAGGGTTTAGGGTTTAGGTTTACTTTAAGGTGGAGGCCTGCAAGCTTCGAAGGGTTCAGAGATTTGAAGTTGCAGGGTTCTGGACTCGAGCGATCTGCACTGAATCTGTCTCAGCCGCAACCTCTCAGATTTCTGACCGAGTCCGAGCACTGCTCATGCTATACTTGAATCATAGACCCTAAACCCTAAACCCTAAACCCTAAACCCTAAACCCTAAACCCTAAACCCTAAACTACTAAAACCTCAATTTTAGAGCTGCAGGTTTCTAAGGCCCTAAACTACTAAACCCCTAAAGTCCTAAACCCTAAGTCCGGAAAGAAGCCTAAAGATTGACACCCAAAGCCAAGATCCGGATCCCTGAAGCCTCAGAGGATATTATAGGATATTATAGGATATTATAGGACATTATAGGGTATTATAGGATACTATAGGTTACTATAGGATATTATAGGATATTGTAGGGTATTATAGGATATTATAGGATATTATAGGATATTATAGGATATTATAGGATATTATAGGATGTTATAGGATATTGTAGGATATTATAGGATATTATAGGAACCCAAGGACTCGTCTTCGAGGGGTCTCTGCCGTGGCCACAAAACACTCCGCGCCATGCTCGCTGGTGCTGCGCTACCGATCGGGGCAGGGGTGGTGGCAGGGCCGAAGGCCAGAAACTCGAGGGTTTAGGATTTCGGGACAGGAGTCGGAAAAAATTAGTAATGAATGTCCCCGATTTTTGGTACCTATGATTGTACCCCAAAGCATTATTCTGATTGTTCAGGCCCCTATGCTTTAGAAGTTTGGGGGTTTGGTGGGGGCAGAGGGTTTGGAGATTTGGGAATCAGTACGTCGGCTTCAACAGCAACACAGTTACTACCTTCAGGCTGAGTGCGCTACTAGTGCTACCAGTACCACTATCGACTGCTAGTTCGGGCACAAAAATAATCAGGATCGGAGCTAATCGTAAACGCTTAGCGTCCTCCGCCTTGGCTTGGTCGGGAAGCTGCAGAAGCACGGGCATTGGACCGCTTGCGGGTACGTGAAACCCTAGTTGAGGACAGGGCAGCGCACTCTTGTGTTTTGGGGCTTGTCAAGGTCACGCAGTGGGGAGAGGGAAACAGGGTTCTCTGAGAAGCTCTGGCTTTGGCCGGGGGCTTCGAGAAGCTATCATGAAGACATAGATGCCAGATACTGCTACTGTTGGTATTCTCGTTGGTGGTGTGGTCGCCATCATCATCATCATCATCATCGTCATCATCCTCATCCTCATTCTCATTCTCATCCTCATTCTCATCCTCATCCTCATCCTCATCCTCATCCTCATCCGCGGTCTCACCAAGGTCACCCAGAATGGAACCGCTCCCAGCACCAGACCCAACCTAGCTGAGTATTGGTCTAGTAAGCGAAGATTACAATACGCCCTCGCTCAGTTTCGCGGACGTATGCACAATGTAAGTTGGACCACCATGCTTACCACTGCATTACGGCTGCCGTCTGCCCGACGCAATCTGTCTGCACTGCTCGAAGTCTGGCGTGCAGCGACCTCGCACCAAAAATATACCAGGACTCTCAATAAGCAGATAAGACAGAAGAAGCGTGCGGAAGTAGAAAATATGATCCAGCAAGCACAGCAAGCAGACGCTAAAGGTCTGACGCATGTTTACAAGCTTATGCATCGTTTGCAGCCGAAAAACCCCAAACGATCCATTCACTTCGAACATCCGACTCATGGCCTGCTGACGGCCTCACAATCCCTGCAAAGCATCAAAGATCACTTCACGGCGCTGTACCAAACGCCTGATCAGCCGGGGAACAGCAGCTATGCCCTTATGCTTCCTCTGGACTTCTCCAGGGCAGAGATTTCTCAGGCGGCAGGGTCTCTGCCAATGCGCAAGGCTCTTCCCAAGGGTCAGGCTCCGGCAGTCCTGTGGAAAGCATGTCACGAACAGGTTGTAGACATCCTATACAGGGACTTTCAATCCCGGTTCATGACAGGCAAGCTTTACCTCCCGCCGGAATGGCATCGGGCCTTCGTGGTCCTGTTGCCTAAGCCACAAAAACCCCTTACGTCACCAGGAAACTTGCGTCCCATCAGTATACTACCTGCAGTAGCTAAGATTCTTGCCCGTCTTGCAGCCCAACGGGTCAGACCCCTGCTTGAGCAAGCCCTAGTTGACTACCCGCAGTTCGCTTACGCTAACGGCAGACAAACCCTGGATGCTTTAGACAGGGTTCATAGTCACTGTGCTATAGTTAAGCAGCGAGTAGCGGAAGCCCGGCCACATCCTTTTGCGGCTCGCGAAAGGGCGCGGCCCAAGGTGCAAGGAGGTATGCAAATGTCCATTGACATGCGACAGGCCTTCGACAGGCTGCCACGTGCCAAGTTGGAGACGTCTCTCAGGCGTATCTCCGTGCCCGAAGATCTCATAAGTCTGATCATGTACATTCACTTTGAGATGCTCCTTGTCTTCAACAAGGACGAGTACATTACTGAACTGAGAACATCCACGGGCATACGCCAGGGATGTGGCTTGGCACCCTTACTTTGGGCGGGGTATACCCTGCTTACCTTTGAGTCCCTGCAGAAACATGTCAGCAAACAACAGCTTACGCTGTATGCAGACGACTACCATATCTCCTGGGACATTCTATCAGGACTTCAGCTCAGAAATGCCTGCATACAAGCAGGTCGAATTCTGGATGAACTTGAACTAGCAGACTCTGGAATGCTAATAGCGGTTGAAAAGACGGTAATTCTCATGGCCATAGGAGGCACGCAGGCAACTCAAGCTACCAAGCAGGTCACTCAGATGAGTAAACAAGGTCGCACCGTCCGAGTTCCTACCAAGACGGAAGTGCTGCAAGTCCCCCTCAAACAGGAGCATATCTATTTAGGAGTCAAAATTGGATATGCTAACTGGGAGCGTGGCACTGTTGAGTACCGTGTTAAGCAGTCTTGGCATGCTTTCCAGAGAATCCATCGTACCTTGATTAGCAAAGCCTTGCCGGAGACAGCACGCATCAGACTATGGGTGGCTTGCATCCGCTCCGTTATGTTCTATGGGCTGACAACGGTTATGCTTGACGCCCACAGTGCAGGACAAATCCGGACCCAGGTCATCAAACAACTAAGAATTGTGGCCCGTAGCCCGGCGCATGTAAGTCATGAAACTAACCAGCACTTTATGACGCGCATCGAAGTAGACGATCCAATCAAAACCCTGCACTCCCTTACCCAGGGACGAATAGGTCTTGCACGGGCTCACTTGTCAAGTCTCCAACCCAAGGTTGTGAGACAACGCTGGACTGCTATCCTAAGTCAGGACTGGACAAGTCTCAGCCGTACCGAAGCCCACACCCAGCAAGGCACACTGACGGAGGTCACTCAAATGCTCAGACAGGCCTCTGCGTGTCCTTACTGTGGGATTACGTACAGTAGCCTTCATGCATTACGCACTCATATAGGCAAGTCTCATGCTGAGCACAGTCAGGCCAAAACCAAGCAGAGCTATGCATCCAAATCCTACAGATCCACCGAATTCATGCAATATGCCCGTGACGGCCGACCGGAGTGCCGGTTTTGCAACAAGCAATTTTCTAGCTGGAGAGCGTTCTGTGGTCACTTTGTGCAGTCAGCATGCTCAATTTTACATTCATCGACGTCAAACAATGCATCGCAACCGCTAGCCCCCTCTGCAAATGGGGTGTCCGCACCGGGAGGCGGGACTAGCGCTGCAGCTGACACCGCAGATGCTCCCAGCCTTCCTTCCGATGTTCCTACAACGCTCTGACCAAAAACTGGTTCAAGAGGCTGCGGCTAAGGGTGACACGCACGCCTTAAGGTTGCTAGTCAGAGATGAAATTAACTTGGGTCATTGTTTCGTGTGCAGATACAAGAGCTCAACACGCATGTATGTGTCCCGCCACGCCTGCAAACAGCACCCCGAAATCGCACAAGCAGATGCCGTTGTCAAGAAGTGGGCTTTCAGCAAGGAAGGCATAGGACAGCCGTGCCGTTGGTGCTCCCAGACCTACACGCAAGCTCCTCAGGCCCATCAGCGTGCCTGTCCAGTGCTGTGGACATGTGGACACCTTCTGCATAAGTTTGGCTCCCTCACCCCATCAGGTCAGAAAGATCTTCGCGAACATGTCCGACATCGGCCACGAGGATCCGGAGCTGATTCGGGCGGCCCAGGAGCTGAAGCAGTTCGAGGGGTATGTGAAGCCCTCGGCCAATCTGTTTTCCATGCCGCCCCCTCCCTCGACGACGTCTGCACAGCCCCCCCCTCAGTTTCCGAGCCGGAGCAGATGGACACCAAGGAGACGGACAAGAGAGCCTCCCCGGAGGCAGACCGCAGCCCGACGCAAGGCCCTGCCTCAAAATGGCAAAAGGCGGCAGGCAAGGGCGAGGGCAACGGAACGGGACAGGGAGCTCGCGAAGCAGAGCCGGGCCAAGAGAACGCGGCGGAGGGAAGCTCTCAAACGGCGGCGGCGGCGGCTCAGCCCGAAAGGGCACAAGTCCGCTTTCCCAGCCAGCGCAGGGGCCGGGACAAGGACAGGGATTGGCGGCCTTCTTCTCGCCGCGGATACGGAGGCCAATGGTGGAAAAAGGAGGCGGAGTCGGAGACCAAGAAGGAGAAGGAGCTCCGGGAACTAGTTCGCGAACTAGTTCGCCTCGTTTTGAGGCAGGCGGACGCCTTATCCTACCTCCAGATGGATCTGGGCTTTATGGTCTTCCTCAAAACATCGATGCAGCCGCACCTTCCGGGCGAGGATGCCACCAAGGCCAAACAATGGGCGGTGGTGACCAACCTCTTCCAGGCGGCGGAGAAGTGGCACTCCTTGAAGAAACAGGAGAACCCGGACAGCATCAACGCCACCCTACGACCACCCTGGTCAATGTCATGATCTCAGCCTTACTGGAAAGGGTGACAGCCCTGGAAGCCAGCCCGGACGACCAGGCCAGACTGGAGCAGCTGGGATTGATGGAAGGGGACCGCTTCCTTTACCTACGATGGAACGCGGAACTCAAGAAACACGAGAAGTCCAACCAGGAGCACCTCACACTCCAGCAGGCCGAGGAGTACCTCGTGCTCATCAAGAACTTCCTCATCTTTCCCCGGGTCATTTTGAGGTTTCACGCGCTAAGGCGCTTGACATCGAATATGGCGGCGGAAGTCGTCCCCTTCACCCTCGAGATCCACAATCGGTGCCGCGAGAGTCAGGAAGTGTATATGGCATTCGAGAGAATGTCTTACAACGCCATTTGGCACCTGATCGGGGGCACGGTTCGACCGAGCAAATTGGGACGAGGGCCCTTGGAGAAAGCGATCGAAGAGGCGGCCAAGAAGCTGTGAGCACTTTAACGGAAAGGCGGGTCTTGCAAGTCATGTTGGGTAACAGTTCTAATTACTGCTACGGAAATGCGATCATACTTGCTTACCTCTGGACGTGGAGCCGGACAGGCCTTCAGCCAGATCCGCCCGACCCGCGCCTCAGGCTTACACTGCAAAAGGTGTTCGCAAGCCCAGGCAGGCTCGTGCACTTGTGGCGAATTCCGGCCTGGCAAACGTGTCTACAACGTTGGCCTGCACAGGGCCAACAGGACGCGGCGGAGTTTCTCCACTTCATTGGCCCTGAGCTCATCCGATCAGGGTCTATAGGATCATGGGAAGCTAGACTCAACCCAACCCCGCATAACCCCTCCCAGGTCGTTGAAGCTGGGCGGATGATGCCGCTGCTTCTCACAGCATCGCTTTGGCAGGCCGAGGCAGAGGCTACAGAGCCCATCACATTGCAACGGCTAGTACATCAATGGCATAAACAAGTCGTGCATGAACAAGAGCGTACCCTCGCATCTGTTGATGGCCAGCCTACAGCCCTCCTGCTGCAAGTAGCCCGTTTTGACGATCGTGGTCGCAAGCTACGTGTGCCCATTCACCCGCCATACAGCATCACCTTCCCGCATTTTTGCAGTCATGACTGCAATGTCAAATGGAGTGACTACACTGTTCGTGCAATAGTCTACCACCTTGGTGAAGTGACCACGAGCGGCCATTACAGAGCAGCTCTCTTGCGCAGCTCGCAAGTCATGCACCTCACTGACGATAACAGTGTGTCCGCAGATCCCAGCCAGCAGGATCTCAGCACAGTTCAGCAAAACTCGTATGTCTTCTTTCTCACCAGGTCGATGCCGTAGGAGTGTGGAGCTGAGAGCTGTTGCTGTCGAATTTGATTTAATAGCACTTTTTGCTCCGTCTCTGCCCTCAAGCCACATCTTCTACTTCTTACTCTATTGCCTACTCGGTCTTCTGCTTTCTATTTGTACTTCATTACTCTTTCTATCCACAAGCACCAAGCCGTCCCTGCTCAGATGGCCCTGCGGGGCGGGGGAGGGCAGGTGCAGGCTAAACGAGGGTAGAGTCTTTTTTGAGTCTAGGTTGAGGAGGCCATCAGCGCGCGTTTCAACGCCGGCGGCAAAGCCGTTGCTCCAGCAGACACAGCGCGGACTACTTTCGCGGTGGAGGAAGAAGATCCTCATCCTCATCATCATGAACATCATCATCATCATCATCATCATGATCCTGGCCGTCGTGGTGATCATCATCCTCTGCATTGCACGCTCGACAAGCTGTTGCAGCAGTGGTTGTATAAGTCCCAAGCTTTATGCCCGGAAGCTGTCCCACCCTGAGCTGCCGCAGGCAGTTGGACTTCGGACACAGCCCCGGCCCCTTCTTTCTGGGCTCCTTGGCGACTGACTTCTTTGCTTTGGGCCTGGGGGCTCACGGTGACCCACACGAAAATAGACTTTCTTCAAGCTTTGAATATCCTTACAGGTGCGAGTATATGCCACTATGCATGACTGACTGATGCCCGCAGACACGCTGAGGTTGCTTTTTGGGTTTGGGCGCCCTCAGAACCGGTCTCGAGTCCCATAGGCCCAAAGACCCTAAACCACATAACCTTCCCTTAGCCCCAAACTGCGGAAACCCGAAAGACATGAGCCGTTGAATCCTCCCTCAAGCCAACAACCCTGAAAATAAGACCCGTAGCCTCGAACCCCTTCAACTTGTTAAGCCCCAGCAGCACCCTCAGCTCAACCTAACTCTTACGTCCTGAGCCCAAAAGCTCTAAACACAAAATCCCCAACCACTAAACTCTCAGCGACTCTAGGACAAACCATGTATTGCTGAGCCTACACCCTAGATTCCTAGATTACAAGCCCTAAATCCCCCAACTCCTAGATTAGAAGCCCTAGACCCCTGAAGCCACAGAATCCCTACTCCCAAACCCAAACTAATAACCATACTGGGTACCGTGAACTCAGCCGCAACACAGCACGCAAAGCCAAATGAGCCTTGGCTGTTGAAGCCCCAAGCCCCAAACCCTGAACGCCCTAACGCCCTAAACCCTAAGCCCACATCTTGCCCCCTGAACTCCAAACCCTCATTTCGTCCCCGGACAACCCCCATGCCACAACTGCGCAGGAAAAGGTGCTCCGGCGTAAGACGCGAGGCGAAGCCTCCTCCCGGACCTTGGCGTCTCGGCGGCTGAGTTTGAAGGTTTGGGCTTAAGGATAGTAATACTGCCTAAATTCCTTCTGGTTCAGGGTTTTTGGGTTAGGGTGTACGTTTGAATGTAGAAGTCTGAGCAATTAGTAGGATTGTTCCTTATGGTTTCGTTTCATGAGTACGCAATAATCTGCCCCAACACACTCTTCTAAGTTTTAGGCGGCTATATTAAAAGTTTAGGCGTTACAGCTTTAGGCTGTAGGGTTAATGTTAAGCTTTCAGGGTCTTTTGAATTAGGTTTACAATCTTAAGGTTGAAGGGTTTCGGATTGTTGTGGAATTTTTGTATGACGGGTTCTTTACAGGTTTGAGGGCGGTTGTGACTTTTGGGTTTTGGGGTTCATTGGGTTTCAGGATTTTCGGGTCTTAGCTCTTTGGGCTTCGAGGTGTTGGTTAGTTTTTTAGGTCTGGGCCGCTGGGTGGTGGCGTGCGAAGGGCGTAGCCTTGGATCCTCATGTGCAGAAGCTGTAAAGTCTCCGGGAGCCGGAAACATGACCCGGGACCCAATCTGTACTAGCGGGGTCGGAATGGCACGTGTATATATATATATATATAGATGCATACGTAGGTACATACTGCATACTGATACGAATTGAATATATATATATATATATATATAAATAAATAAATAACCCGAAACCGAGTTCTCGATAGTAATGCGTCTGAGGTCAGCCAAGGTACCATGCAGCCCCCATGATCACAGGTACATGTGTCATGCTTTATGATTCGCATTACATTGCAACCTTCAGCAGAGCGATCAAGCAACTCGACTACTTCCGATGGTGGCGACTCGACTACTTTCAGTATTACAAGTCTTGCTGCGGTTGCTGTTATTTCGATGGCTCTCCCTATAACTCTGACTGCCTTCTCTTAGTCTTCTTTCCTGCTATTGATGCAGACACTAGTCCCTTCTTCGAATATTTCTTCTGTTGGTAAGTTTGAAGAATATTGCTGCTATTCGTATTCGTATTCCTAGTGCAACATGTAGCATGATGACGTGATTGCTGCAAGATACGGTTGAAGGCTGGACCCAGCTCAGTTGGGTTTAGGGTTTGTATGGGTTCAGGGGTCGAGGGCCTGGGGGTGGTGGGGTTGATGCCGGAAAGACTCCAAGCTCTCGAAGCTTCAGCCGCTTCGTGCTCTAAGGAGCGTTCCTGTTCTGGGCTCCCTTCCGGCATCTTGGCCGACAACATAGACGACTGAAGAATGAGTAGTTACATCTTCTTGTAGTCCCCATCTACTGTATAACTGTAGCATACTGTACCCCAGAGCTTTATGTTAATGATTACAGCGATCAAGGCCCGCATATTCTGAGTTTGGTATCGTATTCCTAAACCTAAACCCTAAACCCTAAACCCTAAACCCTAAACCCTAAACCCTAAACCCTAAACCCCTGAACCCTAAACCCTAAACCGCGAGTCTTCGGAGAACCAGCAAAACTGCAAATCTGGCCTCCCATCCTTTGTGGCTTCCACGCTTGGAGGATCATGGGACTTAGTAAGTAAGGTTGTAAGTCCCTTAATTGGGGTTATGAGTTTAGTTACCCTAATTATAACCCTACTTACTAAGTCCTATGATCCTTTAAGCGATATCTAACAAGGGGTGTTGGGTTCCACCTTAAGCCCTGCACCGTACATAGTGTTTAGGGCCGAAGCAGTCGGGGGTTCGCCTTTAGGCTTGAGTTGAGGGTTTGGGGTTGCCAAAGGGTTTCAGGGTTTAGGGCTCCAATATGGGGCTCCATGGACAGGTTAGGGCCGCGGGTCGGACTCACTGATCCTAAGCCCCTAAACCCTAAACCCTAAACCCCTAAACCCTAAACCCTATACCCTCTAAACCCTAAACCCTAAGCCCCTAAGCCCCTAAACCCTAAACCCCTAAACCCTAAACCCCTAAACCCCTAAAC
>CAJNDV010020702.1:1982-12655 GCA_905221635.1 Symbiodinium sp. CCMP2456
CACACACACACACACACTGACTGTGTGGTTTGTCGTTTTGCTGAGACTACCAATTAGGGACCCTAACTACTAAAGGGTACTTTATAGGAACCCCCTTAGGGGATCTATTTTTTAGATCCTTTTGGGGGTCTGGGTAGCTGAGTCTTTGAGACCGGGGCCCAGCAGCTTCAGCGCCCCCCGGGAACCGGTCACCTCTGCTTTCCAACTCTGTTCTTTTAAGCTTTGAGGTTGAGGCTTCTTGCGTAATTAGGGTCACTTCTGAACTGTTGAGTGTTGCTAGAAATCCCTAGCAGCCCATGCGTGTATTCGGTTGCTTGTCGTCAGATTGAATGCGCGTCTGGGCCGCTGAAAATTTCAGTCGTTTTTCTGGGAGTCCCCTGTTTTAAAGGAAAACTACAGGTGGGGAGTTTAGGGTATATAGGCCTTCTATAAGGCTTCTATAAGGTATATAGACCTTCTATAAGGCTCCTACAAGGGTAACTACCCACTTGAAACTGTCCGAGACTGTTGACCAGATACCGCAAGAGGGAAGTGGAACAAGCCGGTTGGCTCGCGAAAAATCTGAAACCCACATCGGCCCCAAATGCCCAGAAGCTGAAGGCTGATGTAGTTGATGGAAAGCTTTATACTCGGCATCCATATCGCCAGGCCTTCTGGCAGTCGCCCCACCAGTCCATCTGGAAATAAGCTTCGGAAGCAGACCGTGGTAGCGTGACAGTAGGCCAGCTCAGTCCAGTATTAGGGTATTAGGGTTTAGGGTTTCGGGTCTCAACATTTGGGGTTTAGAGTTTATAAGGTTTAGCTTTAGGGCCTCGGGTCTTAAGGTTTGGGTTTAAAGTTTAGGGCTTCGGGTCTAAAGGTTTGGGTTTAGGGTAAAAAGGTTTTGGGTCTCAGGGTTTGGGTTTAGGGTCTCAAAGTTTGGTTTAGGGTTTGGGGTTTAGGGTTTAGGGCTTCGGGTCTCAAGGTTTGGGTTGAAGGTTTAGGGTTTAGGGTGTCATGAGGCGTCTTGCCCTGACTCGAGGTTACGCTTGTTGATTGCTAGGTATTGGGTTCTCCGGGTTCTTCCAAATCCAAGACCAATTGCTGAAGCAAGCGCGCTAAACCCTGAACCCTTAAGCCTTAATCTAAACCTTAAACCCTAAATCCTAAACCTTAAAGCCCTAAACCACAAACCTCGAAGCCAGCTCACAACTTCCCAAAGACCGACTTCATGCATCTCTTTAGCCTAACATAATCACAACCAGGAGCCCTAGGAATCATATTGGGTATTCTGCCGGCCTCCGCAATGATCTACAGGCCTCAATCATTAAAATCGGGCTTTGGCCTCCTTTATGGTATTCTCATTACAAGGAACCCTAACAGTAATATTGGTAATTACTAATATGGGGGCCTTAAAAATCAGAATAGGGTTTTGGGCCATGGGGGACATGGTACTATAGTTATAATAAGGAATCCCCAAAACCCTGTTCTAATTGGAAAGGGCCCTACATTAGGCTTCTAGATTATGAGATTAGACTCCGGAAGCCCTTCGAAGTCAAGGCCTCTAACACTCCCAGCCAAAGCGAGGATATATATATATATATAAGTTAGGGCATAATGGAGGGTCTCAAGAATTAGAATAGGGTTTGGGGGTATATTCTATTACAATGATAATAAGGAACTCACCAAAATGGTATAGGTACTTATTCAGGCCCCTATATCAGGTAGTCTAGGGCATGCATTGGACATGAACCTCGTAGAATCCAAAAGCACCTATGGCAGGTAGGTGAGGCTATGATCGGCCCTACGAGGGTTCCTTTGAGGGTTGCTGTCAAGGTTGTTAAATGGAGCTCTAGTCCCAAAGACACTGTCTGAGCTCAGAGCCACTCTCATCGTCGAGAGGGGGCTCTCCTTCGTCTTCGTCTTGTGAAGCATTAGGGACTGGTGAAGTTGAGTCGACAACCCTGGAACTTGGCATGGCACTACTTTAAACGACAACTTGAAATCGAAATACAGAGAGCACCTGGCACGTCTCAACCGAAAGGCTGGACATAGGCTAAAACAGCGCAAAACCCCTACTGCCCCGACCGAGAGCCCAAGCTCCCTTTTTTCAAGCTTTGTAGCCGTAGAAGCTTCTTGGACTCAAGCAAACATGATGCGATCGGACAGTCCTTTACATCCTGAACCCTCCGAGCCCAAGGCCCCAAATAACCCTAAACCCTAAACCATAAACCGGTTTAGGGTTTAGGGTTTAGGGTTTGGGGTTTAGGGTTTAGGGTCCGAAACCAGTCGACAAGAATCCAGATGGGCCTGAAAACAATCCTAGCATAGAAGCCTCATACATCTTCATCACAGTGCCTAATAAATACTCATTCTTAGCTATACCCTTAAACCAATGACGTACCTTATTGCAGTACCACTATAACTACCATTTCTCAGGCATACCTTCGTCTCCCAAGCACCCGTTCAGACTCCTCGGGAAGCAGTTTCTGCACGTCGGGGTGGTTGTCAAGCTTCTCCTGGCAGCAGCCGATGCTTTCTCACTGAACCCCAAACCCCAAACCCTAAGGCCGCGTTCTAAACCCTAAACTCTAAACCCTAAACTCTAAATTTCCAAAACTTTAAAACCCTAAGGCCGCATCCGACGATTGCTCGCTCGAGTGCCCGGTGGAATTCTACACACAACATGGACACCCGTAGAAGCCCTCGTCGCCTATACAATGACCCGGGAGTTTAGGGTTTGGGGTTTGGTTTAGGGTTTGGTTTTAGGGTTTGGGGCTATTGGTGGGGGCTCGTTCCTATACTTATGGTATATAATATTCCCCAAGGCTCGCAGTAGCTACCTAGTATATACTTAAGACGCCTTTCTGGCTCAAAGTATATAATGTAGGGGTACATGGAGCCTCCAGTATAGCATTCCATCATGTAACACGGGCACCCTGGGCTACTCCACCAGTTTCCCCCAGCCGACCCGCCCAAATTGGCGATCGCAGCAACGAGATGCTTCGGCTGAGAATCTCTAGAAAAATCTGCCTAGTTCACATAATCGAAACTATGGCTGAAAGCTCGGCTGAATAGCAGCTATATGTGGAGCTACTCGAATTTCACGCGAAGTTACTCTACTCATATAGTAATATGTCGCCGATCCTACAGAAAGCTTGCAGAACTTTGAAAGGAATCTCCAAAAGACCCTCATTACCATCACGCTTACGAAAACCCTTTGATGGTGTAAGCACAGTGCCCGAAAACAGCAATCCTAAACCGGCGAGCTGGAAAGGCGGGAGGAAAGGACTTTTTGGTCTAGGGTTTAGGGGTTTAGGGTTTATGGCTTCAGCCAAACATGCCTTTTAAGCCCAAAACCTACGTAGGATTAAGGATTTATGGTTAAAGGGTTTATAGGGCTTTCTTTGAGCTTGAGGGGCGTCCTGCAGCAGCCAGCAGCCGCCATGCAACACGTTTTTGAGGACGTGGATTCCCATCCCTCCCTCCTCGTTCACATCCTGCGCCCAGGTGGGGAGTAGTAAGGGTTTCGGGTCTAAGATGAGGTTAAGGGCCCATAGGGGCTTAAGGTCTAGGGTTTATGATTTAGGCTTGAGATTTTTTGTGCACCCGGCTGGAATATGTGTACCTGTAGCCCCAAACCCTACAACATAGCAGGTTATGACCCCTTCATTACAGGGGTATAACCTTTGAGCGGTACGTCATTGGATCCCCAGGTGAGGGATGCCTTCCAAAATCCCTCAGCTAAAGAAATAGACCTTACCCTAAGGGTCCAAAGGACCCAAGAATAAGGTCCTTTGGTTGCGGATAGTAGTTATCTAGGTTAACATTTGGGAGAGTATATGATTATTAGGTACTTGGACCCTTAGGGTTAAGTTATAGTAGGATCCCAAATAAATATGACTTAGGGGCATTCCTTTATGAAGCTAAGGGTTACTGGAAGGTCCTGGGTTCGAACCCGAGCCCCTAAAATCCTACAGACCCTAAGCAAACCTGAACGCAAACTCTATAATGTATATATATATATATATGTATATAGATCTCTGACTAGCAAAACAACCTTCCCCGTTTGGATATCCTTATATCGCGAACCTCAAAGACAGGGCGCTAGTTCATCAAGGGGTCTCCATTCAGAGTAATAAATCTGTAATAGAATTCGAAGTTGCTAGATCGTTCCACTGGCAGGACAAGAGAAGGTGATTGGAGGCCATGTCAGCTGTGAAGGAAGATTATCCATGTCAGATACACAAGAAGAACAAAGGCTCAAGAGCCTGAACCCGAACAGCTACTCTACTAAGCAAGCATGAAAGCCCCAGTTCCCAAAAGCACTATTTAAGAGACGCCGCAAACCTTCTGCTTGAGGCTCTATGTCGGGATTACACAAACATACATACATGCATAAAAACGGTGCATATAAGATATACATATACATAAACAAATCATATACAAAAAGTAAGGCGTGGTTGCTTAAGGCGTGGTTAGGGTCTGCAAGGCTAGGAGTCCCTTCTCCGTTATTTTTGGCTCGCTTCGGTCTGCCAGGTCCTTACAGACCAAGGGTTTAGGGTTTATGGGATTTGGGGTTTAGGGTTTAAAGTAAATCCGCAAAGCTTCATGCTAGTGCATGCTGCCGCCGCCCATTGTATTACTACACTGTTGCGAGATAGGACATGCTGCCTGCTATGTAGGTACCTGGGCGTCAAGGGCAAGGTGTAACATAAGGATGATAATGATAACAAAAGTAATGGCAATATGAAGACCAGTAAAGAACAACAATAAGAATAATAAAAATAACTGTGACAATGATAGTAATAACCACAATATGACAATGATAGTAATAACCACAATAATAGTAGTGGCAATAATTAATAATCGGTCGGGGCACAGGTTCAGTGTGGTCCGTAAGGACGTGCCGATAAGCACTGGGCAAAACGATGGTCAAAGCCTGCAAGGTGACCTTGCGATCTACATGCTTGCGCGAGTCAGGCCGACATTGCCCCAATCTGGAAACCCTAAACCCGACACCAAAACCCGAAATAACCCCGAGCTGACAAACAACATGAAACACTCTGACAACTGGACCCGGCTACGGCAACTTTGCCCTGAAACTCTAGCCTTAAGGTTCTCAGGGCTCGTGTTTTAGCGCTTTTGCGCCCAAGTACCAGACTGTAGGAGGGATCTGGGCCCGTTTTAGGGTTTAGGGTTTAGGGTATATTGACTTGTAGGGCAAACCAATATAGCCCGCTGGTCCGAATCATCAAACTTCTCTTGAACATCGGCGAAAATATAATGAAGGTAGATAAGCAGTACCTCTGCTCCCAAACCCGACGAAATAGTAGGTGCTGATCCCTGAACCGGAGCGCAGCTATTCCTAAGACTAGGGCCATGATAGAGACAGCTCCAAAGGAGCACTAACATGTTATCGCCAGGCTCAGTTCAAGTCGCCTTTTCGGGAACGGCCCAATACCGCGCATCAAAAATCACATGCCACCACCTGTGGGGTCTCCGTCCATCTGGTGCTGGGAATCAACTTCTGGGGACTAGGCAGTCTTCATGCTGGCTCCTCACATATTTACTCGGATATGACCTTGTTCATGAACCACCTCCCAAGCCCAGAACGCTGTAAAGATTGGGCGGAATTCCCGGAACTTTCAATGACGGGCTATTCGTTTTCATGAGATTGTTTGGAATCTTAGAACACGAAGGTCAGGTTTTAGGTTTAGGGATGTTGGGGGTTGGGGGTTTAGGGCTTACGGTGGTGAGCTTTTGCGAACATGTTGGCGGAAAAGCTTTAACAAGGGCCACTTTGACATGTAAGCAAAGCGCATCCGCAGATTTTCCCTGCTAGCTTATTCTACTTACACAATCATGGCATAGTAGTCAGGACAAAACAACCCAAACACCTAAGCCCGAAAACTACAAAACCCACAACCTTTTCTATGCAGTATCCCGTTCCGACGTAATTCGTTATACACGGATAGCTCTGTCGCTCTACAACTACAGAAGCCTGTCCATCTTTCGGTGTGCGCTCGTCCCAAGCACGGGCTTAGTGTTTCAGGGTTTTGGATTTAATGTTTGGGTGTAATCGGGGTTAGGTCTTTCGCCCAAAAACCCAAGAGTTATTACGATGCTCGTAAGAAGACTATACCGCTGTGGTGTACAGCAAGGACCATAACACAGCACTGACAAACCTGCGCTTCTGAAGGATATGTACTAGATGTCCAAATTCGCTCCAACTTCCGTGGTGGACGCAGAGGCCACGAATTAAAAACGACTGCCCTTCGACTCGTTGTGAGCGGGACTTCCTTGCTGCTAGAAACTAGAAGCGCCCTAAGCTGGGCCTCTGTCAAAACTATGCAACTAAACATGGAATATACATCGAACATGGGGAGGGTGCTTGCTACGGTTTAAGGCATATTCCTGAGTTCCGTCCCTGCTCTAAAGAGTGTCAGATCTATTCTAGTTTTCGTGCTATGATAGGTTCTGATAGGTTCTGAAAGGAGGGTTCATGGTGCTATAGGTTTGGGGCATTGGTATTGTCGGGTTTGCAGGCCTCATACTGGATGTCTGATGGAAGCGGAAGGAGCATTCCCGCTGACAGTCACTTTCCGTTCCGCTAAATACACCTTCATCAGGAATCCCTAAACCCTCGCTTCTCTGAGTAGGGGTCGAATATAAGGAACCCTGACATCTTAGCAAAAAGGAGCCCTTAAAAAAAAAAGGTTCTTGGGATTCCCTTCGATTCGCTGGGCTTCCGGAACCCAGACCCCCAAAAGGATCTAAAAAATAGATCCCCTAATTAGGGACCCTAACTACTAAAGGGTACTTTATAGGAACCCCCTTAGGGGATCTATTTCTTTTGGGGGTCTGGGAATGAGTTCATTCCGACTCCGCGTCCTCCCTGGCTGCGCGATCCTGCTCACTTTGCAGGCGGCGCTTCGCTACCTGGCGAACCAAAAAAGGAAAAAACAAAAACGGGCTAAGGTTTAGGGCTTAGGGTTTAGGGTTGCTAAAGTAAAATAACCCTAAACCCTACAGCAAATGCCCTTAACTGCAAATCCTAAACCCCAAAAAGAGCTCTTCAATGAGGAATGTGCACCTTAGACCGGGGTTTGATCCCAGACCCCCAAAAGGATCTAAAAAATAGATCCCCTAATTAAGGACCCTAACTACTAAAGGGTACTTTATAGGAACCCCCTTAGGGCATCTATTTTTTAGATCCTTTTGGGGGTCTGGGATGGGGTCTGTAGGAGATACTGAGATACCGAAACCTTCCTCAGGTTTCATTAGACCTCAGATTACGAGAGGGTTAGGGTTCACCTTAAGCCTAAATGACCAACCTTCTTGAGGACTTATATATACATATATAATTTATGTATTTTTTCTTTGTTTATTCATATAACGGTATCATAATAAAGAGCCCCCAAAAAGGCAGAGTCTTAGGGTCCATGTAGGGTTTGCGGCTTGGGGTCTGTAATCAGGGTTCCTGGTCTACGGCGCGCGCCGATCCCCTTGGCTTGCGGCTCTCTGCAGCTAAAAGGGAGTTTTCGTAAAAAAGAGGGGGGGTACCCTATTTTGGGGTCCTCATAATAAGGATCCTACTCTTTAGGGTACCATATTAGCGCCCCCTATTATTTTCGGCAACCCCCATCTACATACTTAAGACCCCTTTTTGGCCCAACGCATCTATATAAATAAATAAATAAATGTATATATATATATATACACATACTGTAGGGGTACATGGAGCCTTAAGATCTTGTATCCAGGATACTGCCATCTCGGTTTCGTACTGGCAATCTGGACCTAGACCCCAACAGACATCGTAGGAAGTGACCTGAATAGGCATTCGTTGCATCAAGTTGCATCCTAATTGCAACTTGCGGCATCTTGACATACCGAAGTGGTTCCCTGATTGCTTCACACCAGAGACCCAGTTACCCAAAGCAGACATACCCTAAACCCTAAACCCTAAACCCCAAACTCAAGGTATAGGGTTTTCCACACCGTTCGGCCATCCTCAAGCCTCTGCGTATTGATAGAATGACAAAATTCTCGCTGCCCAGACCCCCAAAAGATCTAAAACATAGATCCCGTAATTAGGGACCCTGACTACTAAAGGGTACTTTATAGGAACCCCCTTAGGGGATCTATTTTTTAGATCCTTTTGGGGGCCTGGGTGGCGGCCAACATGTATGAGTATAAGTATCCGAATTCGAGTGATAATCAACGATTCATGTAGACATGTAGTTCCACTCCTTATAGCCGTAGTTACCTCCAATCTCTGCAGCATATTATACCCACTCTGACTATTTTGGCCCCTTTACAACATGACAGAATATTGTACTCTTGATGATTATGTCCCGCTTCATCACCCTAAACCCTAAACCCTAAACCCTAAACCCTAAACCACCTGGTAGTCCACACGCTTCTTCTGCTTCACGCTGCGAGCCTGGCGTACTGGAGGGCGTGGAACAAGGTTCCTGTAAGGGTTCCTACAATGGGCCTAGGGTTTAGGGTTTAGGGTTTAGGGTTTAGGGTTTAGGCTACTGTACTGTAGGGTTCCAAGCAGGGCTGTCGAAAATAAGGGAAATGAGGCTACTATAAGGGTTACACATTCCAGATGTGAAGGTTCGTGGATTTCGAGTTTGGGGGATGAGTTTTTTGGGTGTGTGGATTATATGAGGCTCGGTTTGGGGGCATCGAGGGTTTAGGCTTTAGGTACTGCATTTCTTTTTGGAAGCGGGGCTGTGGATGGATGTGGAGCTCAATGCAGGAGGGATGGTGGTCAATTCTGGCGAACCTTTGCCGTCATTCCCCAGTGCAATACACCTAACAATCTAAGGCTCAAAACCCACATCGGAAACAAGACCCCTTCGACCCCATAGCAAGAACTTCAATAACCAAGAATAGTAATAACATATGCGAACCATAGTAATAGTAATACCTTGCGCAAGAGAGCCTAGACACATAAGCAAATAAACAAAACAACACACACACACACCCATAAACCAAATTTGACATGCATGCCTGAATAACTTTTAATAATACTATTCCTTAGCGCGCCCCTAAATATCTAATAACAGACTCCAAACCGTATAGTGCCCGTTCATCCTGAAAGGAAGCCGCGCAGGAACCCAGCTTGAGTCATTCAGATCCCTAGCTAAACCCCTATACCCACCGCAGAACCCTAGGCCCTCATCAGCCTTCTAACCCCTCTGCCCTTTACGGCCCTACGAGAGGTTTAGGGTATAGGATTTAGGGTTTAGGGCTCTAAGGAAAGTTTAGGGTAAAATTAGGGTTAAGGGTTTAGGGCCCTAAGAAAGGTTTAGGGTCTAGGGCTTAAGGTTTTTAGGCCCACAAATGCCACAAACACCAGGGGGAAAGGCCTGCTTCGACTCACGCGTCCAGGAGCGCACAAAGACGTCCTTCCATCCGGGCGGTTTCCAGGAGACTCAACAAAACCCTTCTATGGGTAACCCTAAACCCTAAACCCAAAGTTCTCCAGATTAGTAGTCCCTTTTGAGGGTCCCGAAAATAATGCGGCACCTTGAATTAAAAAAAAGATCCTGAAAGGAACCCTAATTTTTGGAACTACCCCTATACTGAGCAAATTTAGTCTTAAAGTAGATGCTCATATAATGAGTAAATATAATCTTAAAGTAGATGGGGATCCATACTACCCTAAACCCTAAACCCCTATATATGATGTACGTAAGGTATGCTGTTCAATGCAGGGGTTGGAGTCTTTGAGTCTCTGGGTCAAGCAAACAGCTGGCTGAAAGTTCAGGGTTTAGGGTTTAGGGTTTTAGGGTTTAGGGTTTTAGGGTTTAGGGTTTTAGGGTTTAGGGCTTAGGGTTTAGGGTTTAGGGCTTAGGGTTTAGAAAGTCCAAGATCTTTTTCAAACGCCTTGCGCCACTTTCGTTCCGCGCAGCTTAAGCTTCAGGGCAGGGGTTTGGGGTTAGCGTTTAGGGTTTGATATGTGTGTCTTTTGTTAGAGAGTTCGGGTGTAGGCTTGGAGAACTTGGGCTTTTCTAGGGCTTAGAGACTTTTAGCTATAATTAGCTATAGGGTCTAACCTAAACCCTAAACCCTAAACCCGAAACCCCTAAACCCCTAAACCCCTAACCTTTAACCCCTAAGCCCCTAAAACCCCAAACCCCCGAACCCCTAAAAACCCTAAATATCCCTAAACCCAAACCCCTAAAGACCCTAAATCCCTAAACCCAAACCCTAATACCCTAATACCATAATACCCTAAACCCTCCGAATGAAGGCTCTAAGGTTGAACCCATGGGCCCCTAGTATGGGCCCTTAGCCCTGGGACCCTTATATACCTACTATATACCCTGTATGAACCCTAATACCTCTAGGGCTCAAAGCTTCGGTTTCAGGCTTCGGAGCCTTGCAGCCTCATCGAAGCGAACCGGGGCTTCTTCGGCGCCAATGCGAGGGTTTAGAGTTTAAGTGTTTAGGATTTAGGGTTTGGGATTTAGGGTTTAGGATTTAGGGTTTAGGGTTTAAGGGTTAGGGTTTAGTGNNGTTTAGGGTTTAGGGCTTAAAGTTCAAGGATTAAGGTTCAGGGTCTAGGGTGGAGGGCTTCGGGTTTCAGGTCCTACGCTTGAGGGCTTGGGAAGTTTCGGGCTGAGGACTGTGAAACTTCGGGCTATAGAGCTTTGGGGTTTAGGGTTTTAGGG
>CAJNDV010020702.1:30900-42329 GCA_905221635.1 Symbiodinium sp. CCMP2456
CCCCAAAACCCTGAGCCTTCGGGTTCGATTTTCTCAGTTTAGGGGTTTAGGGTTTTGGGGGTTTAGGGGTTTAGGGTTTAGGGTTTTGGGGGTTTAGGGGTTTTGGGGTTTTGGGGTTTAGGGGTTAAGTAATTAAGAGTTTTGGGGTTTAGGGTTTTGGGGGTTTAGGGGTTTAGGGTTTAGGGTTTTGGGGTTTTGGGGTTCAGGGGTTTAGTAATTAAGAGTTTAGGGGTTTAGGGTTTTGGGGTTTAGGGGTTTTTGGCTTAGGTTTTGGGGTTTGGGGGTTTGGGGGTTAAGTAATTAAGAGTTTAGGGGCTTTGGGGTTTAGGGGTTTAGGGTTTAGGGCGCGGTGGGAGCCTTCTCGTCTCAAACTCAGGCTGCGCGACAACACCCTAACTAACATAATGTTTACATAACTGTTTAGGGTTTAGGGTGTAGGGCTGAGGGCTTAAGGGCTTCCTGGGATGGCGGCTGTGGGACTTTGGCCACTTCGGACCCACGATTAAACTAGATAACTCAACGCCTAGGATACAAGGTTAGTTGGTGCGTGTCTACGATTATGGAATCCTTAAGGGGGGGGAGCTTTAGGGAACCTTAGGGAGTACTAGGGAGAATTGGGGATTACTGGGTTATATAATATACATATATATATACCCTCCTTAGAACCCCTTCCATGGGCCACCCTCTCTTAAGGATCCTACAGTACAAAGCCTGCAGCCCGAAAGGCCGACTCCGATCTTTGCCACCCGTGCCCTAAGTGCGACCCTTAAACAAGAAACAAACGCCCTAAACCCCTTCAGCCTCAAGGAATGAGCCGTGTAACCGTAACCCCGTGTTGTTTGCACCTAAACCCTAAACCCTAAACCCTAAACTCGCACCTACAAGTCTCCGACAAGCGTCTGTGGACACCTCCGCTGCCACCATGCCGGAGAAGCACAAAACCTTGGAGTTGCCCCAGTGCATCCTACGCACGTACTTAAGTTGAGGGCCTTCCTAATCAGCATAGGGTTTTGCTTGGGGTACGTTGTATAGTAAGGATTCTACATAGAGTAAAGCAGGCCTTTATGTTTGAAGGTTCAGGGGTTTAGGATAGTGCTTCTAGACTTGGAATGGCCATGATGGTTTCTGTGGGTATGTCAACCCTAAACCCCAAAATCCTAAACCCAGTATCCTAAACCCTAAACCCAGATACTAAGGATCATGTGACGCACCCAAAGATGTTGACCTGGAGCTACAGGACCGGAGTGCGGGCTTCTATACATACATATATATATATATATAGATGCATTACAGCTAGTATTGCAGAGAAAACAAGGCTAGTATAAGGGTTGCACATATGCGCCCTGAGTTTCGAGAAGGGCTTTTGGCTACATCTACCTCTCTGCACTTATATTGGGCAGCCCAAGGGCCGTGCTACTCAGCATCCAGGCCCCTGCATTCCGGCTCTACCCCAACTATGGCTGTAGTTGCTGACGTTGTGCCGCCTTAAACTGGCCGACCCAAACCCTCAAGCTCAAGCCCTAACAGTTTAGGGTTAGGGTTTAGGCGTTCAGGAGGTTCAGGGTTCAGGGCGCTAAAACTGACCGTTCGCCCAACTCTACCATCCTTCCTGCCAATAACCCGTCGACTCCTCAAACTACAAAGCCGACGACACAATGAACATAGGGGCCTTGATAGATGGATTGGGGTTTCCGCTGGTATGCTGTAGTATGTTTAGTTGTTAGAAAAAGGAACCCTAAGCAATAGTACTACCAATGATTGAGGCTTCTATACAACACAGTGGATTGGCGTTGTACTTGTTCCGAAGGGAAGCGACCTACAGAAGCCCAAATAAAATAGAACTGGGCGGTGAGAATTCTATGGTGGATCCATGGCTGGGATGCTGTGGGTACTGACAACTAACTGTTCAGGCTTCTACAGTCACGGTGGCCCAAATAATTTTGGCTGATGACGGTTTTGATGCTAGCACCCAAACGAGGAAGCTACGGGGAATGGTACTGCTCATTCTTCAGGCTTCCATCGTAACAGGGGCCATGGAACAGCGGTCTGCCATTGCAGAGCTCGGGTGCAAGCACCTTAGGAGGTGTGTGGTTTAGGACTTAAGGCAAGGACTGAGAAGGTTAAGGAAGGGCTTCAGCACTTAAGGTTTAGCATGATCCGTTCGGCGTTCGCGGTGAAGCCGTCTGAAACTTGTGTATGCAACACCAAAAACAAATTCTGCTGGCACCGAGTGACCCAGCTACTTGTATCTCTGTCTCCCGCTTTCTTTCTCTGCCTCTCACTATCTCGAGGATTCAAATTTACATCTAAAGACATGTGAATACAGGTATGTAAAAGCACGAACACAGTCGTTTTCAGGACCTTTCCGTCCGCAAGTGTCTGTGTTGCTCCGGTGAGGCCATGCTTGAGGTCCGTAGGTTGTTGGCGCATGTAAGACTAGAAGCATTAAACCTCGAGCAAAGCTGAATTACCGAATAGAGTGGCTTACTTTACCCACGACAAATAGCGACAGCTACTTGGCAGGAAAGGATTTTGGGCGATGTGGGAGCACAAGGACTCTCGGTCTATGCCCCAAAAACAAGACCCTTATCATCTTTATTAGGCACACTTTTTCTGAAACCCTCTAGAGCACAAAACTATAAAGCCCGATCAGAACGCTTACAAAGTAAAGCCGCTTTATGGAACTTTTCTCGCTCCAAGCACTGATCAGCGTGTTGAAGCTGATGGTGTCGCTAAGCCGAACCATCTGCATGCTCGAAATCCTTGGCTATGTGAAATTAAGGGTTACTTAAGGATTCTGCAAGGCTTGCTAAAGGGGGGGTTACTGTACGGGATACCACAAGGGGTCACCATGAGGGCTACCAATAAGGGATACCATAAGGGCTGGTAGTTTGAGGGGTAGAGCTAAGTGATTCTATACGCGTGAATATTCTCTGGGTTACTATGGGGTTGGGATGCTTAGGACGTAATGTCGGGGCCTTAACAATTAGAATAGGCTTTTGGGGCCCATTATACTATAACTATAATAAGCAACCCCCAAAATAGTATTGGTAATTATTTAGGCCTCTATGTTAGGGCGAAGAAGGACTTTCTGCTTATCTCAGGCTTGCAGGGCTTTGGGGGCCGACCCTACGCCTTCAGGGTTTGGGGCGTTTTAGGGTTTAGAGGGTTTCATGTTGATTTAAAGGCTCAGGCCTAGGGTATAGGGTATAGGGTATAGGGTTTAGGGTTTCGGCATTTGGGGCTTAGGGCTTATATGCGCGAGATGCTCTTATGCTGACGGGGTGAGAGTTTGGGGTATCTTCAGCTAAGGTCACGATTTCAACAGTCCATGTCATAGTAACCCACTGAACCCTAATCCCTAAACTCTAAACCCTGAAACCCTAAACCCTAATCGCCTAAACCCTAAACCCCTAGACTCTGAGCCCTGAACGACAAGCCTGCAACCCCGTTCCTGACTACGCGGAGGCTGCTCGGCCTCTTCGAAAGATCACACCCCTTGAGTAGAACTACAGGAGTAAAAGCGCCTTCTGAGAGCAAAGCCTGCACACGAAGCTGAAACCTAAACCCTAGAGCTCAACACTAAAGCAGTCCTAGAAAACCCTCTGTTCCAAATTTTAACCAAAATATCGCAGTGGATATCTTCGACAAACCCCTACAGAATACTATAACGCCGCGCAGCCTGAACACACAAAACTGCACAACAAAAAGACTCTTGAAAACCCTAAACCCCCTAAGCCCCAAACCTTTTAAAGCCCGGAAGCAGGTCCATCGCAGCCAGCCAGTGCCGCCCACGGCCAAGTTGACCCAAAACTCTGTTCGCTTCCTGGGTCGAGGCGCCCCGAAGCTGAGCTGAGGCTTTAGGGTTTAGGGTTTAGGGTTTAGGGTTTAGGGTTTAGGGTTTAGGGTTTTGGTTCTGGTAGTTGGGCCCTAAGGGTCCAAGTAGTCCTTATTTATGGATTTTAGGTGCCCAAAAAGGCCCCAAAGTCCTTAAATAACGGGTACTTGGAGCCTTAGGGGAGATGAGGCTTTAGGGTTTGGTTCTGGTGATTTGGGCTTAGGGCGTAGGGTCTTGGGGTTTTTGGGGTTTAAGGCTTAAGGTTGTGGGGTTTTGGGCTTAAGGCTTCGGGTTTTGGTGCTTTGGGGTTTAGGGCTTAGGGCTTTGAGGGTTAAGGGTTTAGGGTTTANNTTTGAGGGTTTAGGCTTTCAGGTTTAATAAAAGGGTTAAGGATGAGGATTGCGGGGGTCTAAAGGTATTTTCGCTAGAGCCCTTACACAGTACTAGGGATTCTTTTAGGGTTGCTGAAATGGTTCCTTCGTGGGCTCTAAAACGGTAAGCATAAGGGCTACTAGAAAGGTTCTGATAAAAAGGCCTTATTGATCAGGAGAGGGTTTGGAAAATATCATAGCATAGTTATCTTAAGGAACAGAAAGGAATAACACTACCAAGCATTCCGACCGCTAAGTTAAGTTGCCAGCCCGTTGATGGGGTTGCTATAGCTTTCACATTACAGTCTGCTTCCGTAGGGTTTAGTATAGGGTATGTGGTCTGACAGGGTCCCAGCACCTTACTTTGGCCTTAAACGGGCCCGTATATGGGCGCATTAGATTCAAATTCTGTGCCATAGAGGTAGTTTAACCATGGCATATCTACTGTAAATTTTAGGTTTGGGGTTAGAGATGCTTTTGAGATGAGAGTCGTAGGCGAGGGTCCACGGTTTCGGACCGCTTCTGAGATGCAGAATTGTAGGCTACGGTTTAAAGTTGAGGGGCTGTTGAGATGATGTACCAGTGCAAGTGGCTTCATGAGGCTTTAAACAGCTTTCTGTTACGCAAGAGCCAAACAACTCGAACATGAGGCACTGCACCTTTAATCATGATCAGAAAAACCCTAAACCCTAAACCNNCCCCCCCCCCCCCCCCCCCCACGATCTCACCCTTTATCAAGGAGCCCCTGCCAGCCCGACTAAAAGCTTTACTGGGCCGTGTCTCCTGTTTCGGATTCTGCGAGCTATTTGTACCTTACTGTGGGGATCTGCACTGGTTGAAGGCTTGGAGGTTGGCGGCTGGGTATAGGTACGGCTATAAGTACCCTGAATTTATATATGTAGCTGCACTTAGTAACGAATTAGGCGCCCGAATAAGTGGGCAATACCACGAAAAGCTGGTGTATCATCAAGGTCAAGCCGCACACACATCTCCCAGCCGACCCATCGCAACCTTCCATGGGCCAGCACCTCAGAAGTAATGGGGTTGCTTGCTTGCTTCGGAATGCTTACAATGAGGATCCTAGTGTCGGGGCCTTAATAATCAGACGGGCTCCTTACTATCATTTTAGTCTATAGTACACCCCAAATTATAATTATCAAGGCCCGTTGTTAGACTGCTCAGGGTCTATATGGGTTCGTCAGAAAAGCAGGAGACCTTGCAGGAGTGTTGGGATAGGGGTTTGTCTGGCAGGTATATTTCCGAGTATGCTTCGGGGTATGTTTCGGGCTGTCTATCGGTAGTAGTAGTAGTAGTAGGAAGAGTAGTAGCAGTAGTAGTAGTAGTAGTAGTAGTAGTAGTAGTAGTAGCAGTAGTAGTAGTAGTAGTAGTAGTAGTGGTGGTAGTAGTACTAGTAGTAGCATTAATCGTCGTCGTCGTAGTAGTAGTAGTAGTTAGTAGATGATCGTGGGCTGCAGGTCCGGAAAGTCTTGACTTGTCAGACGGTTAGGATAGCTTCGAAGAGGAAACTGCCAATGGGCCCCTTGGAGCAAATCCAAGCAGGGTGTAGGGTTTAGGGTGTAGGGTTTAGGGTTTAGGGATTTGGGGTTAGGTATGTTGTCGGAAGCCATTTCCTGTGCTGAGCTACTCAGACGTTCGCTCACTTCTAACTTCTATTTTGAATAATTAACACGAGGGGTCTGGTTCAGGGGTAGTTTCGGGGTTGGTTCGCGGCATGTCCCCTCCAAGATCATGAGTGGAACCGACAAAAAAAACTGACAGACCCACATGAAGGGTCTCCTATCCAACCTGAGCACGCGTTGTTTGGCATATAGGTTGAACTGCTTGATGGTTGGCAGGGGCTACAGGGAACCGCAGGTTCGTTGGCCTAGCCGGGCCTAGCTGTTCGCAGGGAGGGCTCGCAGGAAGTACAGCGACTGGGCTCTCATTGACGAGCTTGATTTAGGGTAGCTTGGATAAGAAACCATTCAATCACGATAGACCCCCCCCCCCCGCTTTTGTAACTTGAAGTAATGTCTGAATAAGAACCTGGGCAATGAGGGTTACTGCAGGCTTCCTGCATGAACCAGAATCGTAAGGAAAGCGTTGGGTTTAGCCCTCAACCCTAAACCTAAACCTCCTGGCATTGAACCAACAAGCATCTTGAAAGCACACATGTAGTTGTAGGCTCGCTACACCCTACCTTGAACTACCATACACTATGTTAAGTTTGTCGGTTCTAATTATACACCAAAGCCACTGGACCCTAAACCGTAATATATGGGCCTAAATAGTTACCAATACTATTTTGGGTGTTTCCATATTATCATCATAATAGTATAATGTACCCCAATGCCAAAACCATGTCCTAATCATTAAGGTCCCTATATGATGCAACTCTCAACCGGGAACCGGCCTCTTTGTGGACCGCCAGCCGATGCCCGTCGTGTCTCCAACAGTTGCATGTCGCGATCGCACAGGAGGGTTTAGGGTTTAGGGTTTAGGCTCTACCGATTGTACTGTTTATGGTTTAGGGTACCGGGGTTTACGGCAAGAGGAATAAAAACAGACCACGTCCTGTAGACTCACGCTATTGTGAAACGGTTTGTTCAACAAGATAGGGTTTGCGATGCACATTCACAGCAGAAACTTGTCAGTACAGTGACTATAAAGATGGATATTGAATTGTTGCAACCAAAATCGCAAGCAAAGTTACAAGGCCCAAAGGGTCCGTGTGCCCAGTAACAAATTAAGCTCCTTGGTCTGCCTGCTGTGATTGTAGTTTGGCAGTTGGTGGAGTCGACGATCATTAGGCTTCTGAAAGCTTACAGCTAAACGCTGCGCCTGGAAACCTTGTTGATGCAACGTCAACGGCGTTTAATTCAGAGGCCTGGGAGCAAAAGGAAGCATACGGACATGCATCGCTGACCTGGCTATAGGCTATGGCGTTGCCTACCCACCCTGGCCCGCCCAAAAGGAAGTCTCTTAACTCTAAGTTTAATCGACTTTGGGTAGAATCAAGCCCTGAACCCAAATACACCCAACTACAAAAAACAGACCTTGAGGAGTTTGGGATTTAGGATTGGGATAAAATCCAAGTTGCATTAAAGTAGACCCTGGTTCCCCTATACCATGGCGTGGTTCTAAGTAGTTCGCTTAAGCTGGGGGTCCCTTTTCGGGGGGGTCTAGGATTTAGGAGTTGAGGTTTAGGGTTTAGGGCCTATAGGGTTTGGAGCCCAGCCATCTCTAAAGGCGTCAACCCGAAAAGTGACATTAATTAGGTTTAGGGTTTAGGGTTTAGGGTTTAGGGAGTCCAAAGACAGAAACGAACTTACAGAGTGCAGTCTGCCTTTGCTAAGCTGCGACAGCTCACCTCCAATTGCCCATGCAAGGACATGTCCCAAGGTGACGGAGACGCGGTCCGTCTTCAAGACCGGACCATCTCAAACCTTCCTTTGGTAATTCTAATAGAAGCACCCTAAACCCTAAACCGTCAATCAAGGGTTGAGAACAGGAGTTCCTACGATCTCAGGACATGTCCCAAAGTGAGGCGGTCCGTTTCCAAGACAGGATAATCCCAAACTCTCTTTGTGTTGGCCAAAAAGGTCCCTCTAGTCACTAGCCCCATTAAAGATAAGGTACCCCTTCTCACTTCTCCTATCATACGGCAGTACTGGGCGACACAGTCAGACGTTCCATGATGGGATTATAGGGGGTTTGGTGTGTAAGTCGCCCTAAACCCTAAACCCTAAGTCTAGGAAAAGGTGGGATCGCGCTGCTCCGAAACCCTGAACTCCAGACCATGAGCCCAAATCCCACACACCGAAATCCGAAGAGCCAAGCCCCCTGTAATACGGCGTACTTAGGGTGTAGGGGTATGCGAGACACAGAAACCCGGACCTCAACAACCCCTAAGCCCTCAACTTAACCCTAAACCTTAAACTCAACAACCCCTACACCCTAAGCCCTAAACCCTAAACCCTAAACTCGATAACCCCTGGAACCCCTCAACTTTGCCCTCGGAAAGTCGAGTGCCTGTCCGGTAGTGCGGCTTGGGCATCAGCCAGGGCACCATGGCCAGGCTATAGAGGTGTCCACCTCAAGGAATCTGGGGACAAGCCATTCAGGCTTCGGTTCAGGGTTTAGGGTTCAGGGTTCAGGGTTTAGGGTTTAGGGTTTAGGGATTAGGGTTTAGGGCTTGAGGGCTTTAGGGTGCAGGGCTTTAGCATTTGGGGCTTTGGGGTTTTGGGGTTTGGGGCTTAACCCTAACATGGGGGCACTAGTGAACTAGTCCAGATAGGGCTTTACGGTTTACTAAGGCTTTTCTAGTAGAGTTTGTTGGGCATTGGTAGCACTTCACAAAAGCCTTTGGAATCTTCATACTTAGGGGCTGAGTACCCTAGCCCAAAAAAAGGTTAATCTTTTCAATTTGATAGGGTAGGATTATACAAACCCACCCTAAACCCTAAACTCTGAACCCTAAACCCTAAACCCTAGACCCCAAAAGGTTAAAGGTTACCTACTCAGCCACTAAGTACAAGAGGGGCCAAGACTGCTCTGGGCCTCTCACAGCTGCAGACCGGCTGTTGCGGTCAGTTTAGGGTACATAGGGTTTACAGGGTTTAACAGGTTTATTGGGTTTAAAGGGTTTGTAGGGTTTAGGGATCAGGGCTTAGGGGTTTAGGGTTTATAGGGCTCATAGGGCTTATAGGGTTCACGGCTAGGGTTTAGGGGTGTTGGGTTTAGGGTTCAGGGTTTAGGGCAGAAGCCTTAGCTCTTGTCATGTCTGAGCAAGCCTGTAACGACATTCAGATACACTAAAGCTTGAACAGGGCATCTTTGATACCACCAAAAAACCTCATAAACAAGACACCTTATAAGACAGCCCAACACTGCCAAGGCCACCTTCCAGCTTTTCCTGACTTGAAAGGTTTTGGGAGTCTCTGCCCCTAAACCCTAAACCCCAAACCCCTAAACCCTATAAGCCCTAAACCCTATAAGCCCTATAAACGCTATAAAGCCTAAATCTTTCCGCCAAGGCACGGCTCATGTTGCTGAGCCCAGGGAAGCGGCTCTTCACCTCTCAAAGCTATGCCAGGTCGGAGGATCCAAAGAAAGGGGCCTTAATAAGCAGAATAGGATTTTGGGGGTTCCTTTGGATGGGCTCCTGAAAGGGCTCTATAAGGGATCTACAAAAGGGTTCTATGTTAGGGGCCTTAATAATTAGAATAGGGTTTTGGGGCCCTTGATCGTATACACATAATGAGGAACCCTAAGGAATAATATTGGTAACTATTTAGGCTTGTATATAATATTAGGCGGCTTCGCCCCTTTGAAAATCTAACAGGCCCGAAGGCCACACCCTAAACCCTAAACCCTAAACCCTAAACCCTAAACCCTAAACCCTAAACCCAAACCGTTTTTAGGGTAGTTTAGGAAGATGTAGGGCTGTAGGGTAGGCTCCTGTAATTATAGGGTTTAGGGTTTAGGGTTTAGGGTTTAGGGTTTAGGGTTTAGTACAATGGCAGCATAAGGCTTCGAAAGATGCAGTTAGGGCAAAATTAAAACCCCCCTATAAGGCTCTTGTAGGGGTTGTGCAAGGGCTTTCGAAAAGGTTAAAACACATTTCTGTCAGGGTTCGGGGATCTAGCGCAGGTCGCAGCGCGTTCGAGAAGCGGTTTTAGTATTTAGGTGTTGCCGCAGTATGTTCGAGGCTTCCGAGCAAGGGTGGAGGGTTAGTAGGGGTTTTCTTTCTTGGGATGCCTTGGGGGGTAGGGCTTCGGGAATAAAACCCTAAACCCTACAAAGTCTTCTGTTTAGGTTTTAGGGCTTTTGGTTTTAGGGCTTCGGGGTTAAAACCCTAAACCCTAAAGTCTTTGGTTTAGGTTTTAGGGCTTTTGGGTTGGGGTCCGCAGCAATGGAGAGCTTAGATGCGCTTGCCATCCGTGTCCTTGGGGTCGTCTGAATTGAGTCAAGGAAGTCTGGTGCTTTGGCAGGTCCAGCTAAACGTAGCACCCAAATTCTGCACCCTGAACCCTAAACCCTGAACCCAAAACCCAAAACCCGAAAAACCAACCAACAAAGCCCTAGACCTTAGAAGCCCCGAACCCAAACAACGAGAAACTTATCCAAAACTCCAAAACCCGACCTCCTCGTAGCGGCCGCCGAACCAAAAGAAGAACCTCAATTGTCGTTCAGCTTTAGTTTTAGCGTATAGGGTGGCGGATTGTCGAGTTTGGGGTCTAGGGTGTCGGGTTGAGGGTGTTTCTGACTTAGGGCTTCAGTGTTTGAGGGGTTAGTGGTTTTGGTTTATCCTGTGTTTAGGGTTTAGGGTTCAGGGTCTAGAGAACAACACATGGTGCTACTTAAGGCTTTTGAGATCTGCACTGCTGCACACGGAATGGGTCATCTGTCTGTCAGGGAGGTCCTTCTCTACACCGTGGGGGGCCCCTAAACTAGGAACCCCCAAAATACTAGGTCCCATACAAAGAAACCGAATACAGATCCAGGGCTTTTTAAGCAGGTCCCATATTTATCAAACCCAAAAACCGCGAGGGATCACAAAATGATCCTGTGGAAGAGGGCGGAAAGCCTCGATGTTACTAGATCGGGGCATCTGATGAAGGTACGGAGGTCAACGGAGACTCGCCAAATCTCTCTGCCTCAAGGTTTTGCTTATAGGAATTAACGGTTTAGGGCTTAGGGTTTAGGGTATATAGGGTTTAGGGTCCAGAGGCCGGGGTTGATCTCGGTAGTTTCACACTTCTGCTCGACAGATGTTGGCATCCATGGCACATGACGCGCCAATAGGTGAAGAGCACCGGAAGCGTCCTCTGCACAAAGCGAGGCTGCGGCTTCAAGTCTGGATGTTGTGTTTGACAGAGCTTTCCCTCGGCGTTCAACATTGAGGGGTCCGTGGTATCCCTACAAGGCGTGCCAGGAGTAAACAGCACGAGTACTAGTGTTCCTTGCCGCTGGCCTGGGCCCATGGGCGGGTTTGGAGTTTGGTTTGGAACTTATTAGTGCCTCGGGCTTGATAAACGCGTGTCCAACCTGTTTCGTTTACCTTTCCGTCACTTGGCTCAGTTAGAACCCAGTTCCCAGAACAACAACTCGCAATCTCGTGCTCGAAATGAGAATCGAGGGTAAGCAAACAGAAAAATCGCCACTGCCGTCAAGAGGTCAACGGCAAGGACAACTCAACCCTATACCCTAAACCCTAA
>CAJNDV010020702.1:43541-53937 GCA_905221635.1 Symbiodinium sp. CCMP2456
ATAACTATAGTAGAATGGGCCCCCAAACCCTGTTCTAATCATTACATCCCCTATATTAGATGGGCACCTCTCTAAATTAGGGTCCCTTTTTGGGTCCCCAATATAGTACGGCCACCCTTATAAAAAGGGCCCTAAAAGGGACTCTACTTAAGAGAACTACCCATACAGGCTTTAGGGTTTGGGGTTTTCGGCAAGAAGCTAGGTTGGCCCTTTAAAGCCTGTGCAAAATATTCGTAGATAAGATCCTCTAAGGCCCAATACTTGGAGGATCATGGGACTTAGTAAGTAAGGTTATAAGTCCCTTAATTGGGGTTATAAGTATAGTTACCCTAATTATAACCCTACTTACTAAGTCCCATGATCCTTTAAGTAAGGGAAAATATAACCCTAAACCCTAAACCCTAAACCCTAAACCCTAAACCCTAAATGTCCCAATGGCCTACTTGGGAAGAGGCCTCACGGTCGCAGGGCCCGCGGAGGGCCCTACTGCACACAGGGCAGCGAAGAGGGCGGCCTCACAGTTGGAAGATTAGGGTTTAGGGTTTAGGGTTCGGGGTTTAGGATGTAGGGTTCAGGGTTTAGGATGTAGGGTTTATAAGGTTTAGGATGTAGGGTTTAGGGTTTAGGGTTTAGGATGTAGGGTTCAGGGTTTCGGGTTTAGGGTCACAGCGCTTAAGTATTAAGGTTGTAGGGTTTCGGATTTAGGATTTTGTGTTTAGGGCTTTAGGGTTTTTTTCTGGTAGAAGCTTAAAGCTTTGAGTTTGGGTGTAAGGTCTAAAGTGAAGGTCTACAGGGCTTGTGGGATGAAGGGCTCAAGGTGTGGGGTTTAAAGTCTACCTCTAGTCTCCATTGTAGTTCCTTTCTGGGGATACCTTATAAAATCCTTAATCTATAATTGGTTAAACCAAAAAAAGGAACTACAATGGAGACTATAGGTAGGGCTCTGGGACTGCACGCTTGGATTTAGGGCTGGGGGATTGGAGTTTCATGCTCGAGTCAACCTGTAGCTTCTGCAGTGGTTTGGGGTTTAGGGTTTAGGTGTTTAGGGTGTAGGGTTCAGGGATTGGGGTTTAGGGTGTAGGGTTCAGGGGTTGGGGTTTAGGGTGTAGGGTTCAGGGGTTGGGGTTTAGGGTTTAGGGGTTTAGGGGCTTAGGGTTTAGGGCTTAGGGGCTTAGGGTTTGCCGGGCGATAGATCTTTGCGCAATACCACTTGCCTTGATTGCAGTTGCTGTCCCCACTCAAGCACAGTCTACAAATCCAACAAAAACAGGCAACTGTGGGTCAAAGCCAAAAAAAACCTATGCCCCAAAAAGCACATCGCAAGACTCTAGTGCCATAGGCTCAGAAAAGTTGTGTTGAAACAAATTTGTCCGGTGGTTTTGGAAAGGAACTTGATTCAAGCTACAGTGAACGTCCTGTAGAAGAACTCACGGTTTAAGAACCTCAGCCCCTGCTGCCTGCGGGATCCGCTAAATTCAGGTTGCTTCAAAACTTAAAACCTTAGGCTACCCTAGCTTTTGGGATCAGGTTCTTATTTTTGTTGGGTGGAAATGGTTTCGTTGTGGCTTGGCCTGTTGTGAAAACACCGGAAATAAGAACCTTAGGCGGATAGGGTTTTCATTTTGGCGGTTGGTCCACCCCCCCGCCCCCGCCTGCCGTTGCCCCGGGGCAAAAACGAATTAGTGTCTGACACTAGTTTTCGTTCTTGCCTCGGGCCAGCGGCAGGCAGGGGTGTGGTGGGTGGCAGGGGAGAATAGATATCGCGGCCATTTTGGCTCAAGGTACATGCTATGTCTCGAGAAGAATGCGATTAAGAACTTTAGCCTACCCTAACTCCTCTGCCGGTAAAATAACAGGTGATGGAAACTAAGAACCTTAGGGGAGGATACTCTCGCGGGATGGGGCTGTTATACAAGGATTTCACTGTATCATACCGTGGAAAGCATAACATATGCCAGATAACCAGGAATTGATCCTAGCTGCTAGTAACTAGAAACTTCGTGATTCCGTAGCCAAAGCCGAGTCGGGTAACTTTAGGAAGAAAAGGCCGAGACGAAGATTCGGGACGTCCACTGGCTTCACTGGTTTCGTCCCTGTGGGAGTCAGCGGTGCTGTCTTATAGGGTTTAGGGTTTAGGGTTTATACACCCTAACCCCAAGAGCCAAACGACCCTGAACCCTGAACCCGCGTTGCTCTCCATGTCTGACTGTCGGACTTTCCATGATTCCTGAGCGGCCGGCCGCTAGGGGGAGCTTCCGCCGCATTGAAACACGCGGCATGGCGAAATGTACGAATGTTTGAATCAACTTCGTATGCCAACTTTGCCACCTCAAGCCAACCTCCATGAACTGCTTGCAGAAGCTGGAAACCCTTTTTGTCTTGCTCTCACATGGCTTAGGAATGCCCGTCCATGTCAAGAGCCTGCAAGGGCTTGGCTTGTTTGAGACAATACACTTGTACTGCCGATCTGTGTCTGCGTGTGCGTGTGCGTGTGTGCACATGTAGGCAGGGATGACTGACCGGCTGACTGCTTGCCTGTCTGCTTGCCTGACTAGCTGCCTGCTAGCCTGCCTGGCTGGCTGGCTGGCTGTACGTTCGTATGTATGACTATGTATGTGTGGACATATGTAAATGTGTATATATCTACTGATTAAGAATGTGTCTGCACATGTACATACGTAGTACGTGCTGTACACATGCATGCATGTACGTACGTATGTACGTGTGTACGTATGTACGTATGTACGTATGTATGTACGTATGTATGTATGTATGTATGTATGTATGTATGTATTTATGTATGTATGTAAGTATGTATGATGGTTGTAAGCATAAGCATCCATGAGCACGGGCTGACAACTTCTTGTTTTCGCATCTCACTCAGATTTCCGGCAGGTATGAACCTCGTGCACGATCACTGTCTTGACCACGATCCCCGTTACAACAGTTGAGGATTCCCGTCTCAGTATTGTTATCACGGCGATTGAAACACTGCATTCCAGAAACCGAGCATGGCCTGGGTTGTGCGTTTCTCGCTGGTGCCAACACATAATGTCGCCAGACATCGCAAAATATAGGCCAAAAGCTTCATTGCGAAAGACTTTAGGGTTTAGGGGTTGAAAGTTGAGGGTTCAAGACTCCCTGTCTTTTCTCATCGGTCGCAGCAGCGCCCCGGAAGGTGACCGGGTGGTCTTCATTGCTGACCTCGGAGTTCAGGACCCTTTAACTCCGGCGAATTCAAGCTTGGGGCGTTTAGTCGCGCGCCACTGTAGCCTTCCCTAGAAGCATAGAGACTCAAATCGTGGAAAATATTTGGTGTTGTGGTGTTTAAGCCTTGTGATGGAATCGCAACTACCTGTACCGTGGCTACAGAAGCAACTGGGTTTCGAGGTAATTGACTTGTCTTTGGGAACACACATCATAAGTCCTAGAGTCAAGCTCAAGCCCTCAACCTACGAGGCGATGAATCTGAATGCAATCTTGGCACCACGAGCCTCACAGAAGATCATCCAGTTGGGCCCCGCGGCCAGACTTTGCAAACAGTGCGCTAGCATGCTACGTCTTATGAATATTCTGCACGCCTGACACCACTCTGGACTCTACTCACTACACTCGCAACCCTGCGGAGTCTAAAGGTGATAATCCCTGAACCCTAAACCCTGCGGAGTCTAAGGGTGAGAATCCCGGAGCACGGTCGACAACAAGCAAGCTCCAGTCTAATCTTCACGAATTCACCCTTGATACCTCCGTCCCGTTCCGACTCATCCCCAGACTTTACCTATAGTCTCCATTGTAGTTCCTTTTTGGGGATACCTTATACAATCCTTAATCTATAATTGGTTAAACCAAAAAAAGGAACTACAATGGAGACTATAGGTAAGCTTTGACTTGACATCCTCAAACTCCCAACCTTTCACTTGGAGGTTCATGTGGGATTTCTAAGGGTTAAAGCTCGCTTAACATGAAGCATACCTATAGTTATCCAAATGATAAGCCTACGTGTAAATACCCATCCCTAAACCCTAAACCCCTAAACCCTAAACCCGAATACTAAACCCCTAAGCCCTAAACCCTGCACCGCTAAACCCTAAACTCCTAAACCGTAAACCCTACACCCCTAGACCCGAATCACTAAATCCCTAAACCATGAACCTCCAAGCAGGTACCAAAAGAGAGCGCCTCGCCCCGCACGGCCGGCAGATCGTCGAATCCGGGTTTCGGGGTCGTGCGAAAAGCGACCTTAGGGTTTGTTAGGATTTATAATAGGGGTTTAGGGTTTAGTTTTGTTAGGGTTTATAGGGGCGTAGGGCTTTCAGGGTTTAGGGGTTTAAGGTTCAGGGGTTTAGGGTTTAGGGCTGAGGGGTTTAGAGGTTTAGGGTGTCTTCTTATTGCGCAGTGGTCGATAGTCCATTCCAAGATGGCGCCACCTCACACCAGGGTTTGTGGGTGGTGGCATGTTTGGCGTCAAGTGACCTCTTTTGTATGCTGTGGTAGAACTCGGTGAAACCGGAAGTTCGTTTCACCCACCTGCTTTGATAGCAACCGCCCAAACCATATCCCGTTCGGGTTTCGGGCTTCCCTCAATTCGGATCCATGTCATGCAACTTTTCAGGAGGGCAGAGCAGAAGGGCAGGGCAGGGGGTGGGCAGGGCAGGGCAGGGCAAAAAGCAGGCAGGGCAAAACAGAACCAGGGCAGTGGGTGGGGCTGGGCGGAATCTGTGTGCTGGGGTGTTGGGCACTGGAAACACCCCAAACGTGCGGAGGGGCCTCTCGGTTTAGGGTACTCCCATCAACCCAAAATCAAGGTATCGACTGGAATTCAATCCCCGGCTGTGGTTCAGCCAACAACGAGGCGGAGAACTCCACAGCCCAGCTCTCCGTGGGCTCCACCCATTGTTTGGCCCAGGCCAGTGCGGGTGCAAAGGCTGCTTCCGGGTACCCAGTTATGGGTGGGAACCGCCCCTGGGGGCCGGGTGGGACAGGATTTAGGGTTTTTCACAGTAGGGTATATTAGGAGCCAAACAATATGAGTAAGGGCTAGATTAGAGCTTGGGGTATGTTAAGGGTCATTATACTGTTAGGGGCTGTATATACTCATATAGGAAATATTGGAAGCGGAGCTTGCGGCTGAGGCGTCGAAAAGCGGAAGGACATATAGGCTTGAAACTCCCTAAACCCCTAGTTCAACCCTAAACCCGGCCTGGGGGGTTTGCCTCGGCTACCGACAAAGCTTCCAACATCGGCGGTAACTCAAGTCGCTGGCCAGAAACTGTAAGGTCGCCTTCCCAGACCCCCAAAAGGATCTAAAAAATAGATCCCCTAAGGGGGTTCCTATGAAGTACCCTTTAGTAGTTAGGGTCCCTAATTAGGGGATCTATTTTTTAGATCCTTCTGGGGGTCTGGGTTAGAGTAGACTGCGCTACTCTGCAAAACCCTTAGGATGCAGCATGTGTCTCAAGATCCCCTCTAAAACCAAAGAAACTTAAAAGGGTTTAGGGCTTGTAGGGCTTATAGGGTTTATATTGGTTTTGGGTTTAGACGGTTTAGGGCTCACAGGGTTTATAGGGTTTAGGGTTTATAGGGTTTAGGGTTTAGAGGTGCAAAGAGAGACTGACTTGGTGACCAAAGGGTTCTAGACTTGTGAGTACCGCGACTGGGAAACTCAGGATGGGTCCCGGGAATTATTTTTACGATTAGCTTGTGGTTTCGTTATGGTTTGGGTGTTTTCGCCGTTTACGATTTTGATACGGTTCTGGTTACGATTTCAATACGGCTACGTGGGAAAGCACGGCTCGGAAAGCAGCTCGGCTGCAACTCCGAAAACCATATCAAAAGCCTAGCGAACACATCAAAACCAGTCGCGGAGGAGGCTGGAGACGTATCGAAATCGTACCAAATCGCATCAAAATCGTATCAAAAGCGTATCCAAATCGTATCGAAATCGTATGGAAATCGTATCAAATCGTATCAAAATCGTATCCAAACCGTATCCAAATCGTAAACCATAAGAAAATCATAAGAAAATCGTAACCGGAAGGATTCCTGAAATCATATCAAAATCGTATCGAAATCATAATCATTATTATTCCTTGAAACCGGACTTTCCCAATACTGTGAATCTCTCAATTCTAGACCTTGCGAGAGGTCTCTAACTCAATCCGACAGGTGTCTCGCCGCTCTTGGCAGCGATTTGCCGCTAATGGCTTTCCCTATGATCCCAAAAGGCTACTAACAGTTCCCTAAGGCTCAAAATAGCCCAAAAGCCTTATATAGCATTGGTCTTTGGGCCCAAAAGCCTTAAGCCATGAGTCCGTAGAGCCTTAGGGTTTCCCCGTATCCACAGAGCCTAGGCCTTACACCCAAAACCCTAAAACTTGACCCGCAAACCCCAAGCCCGAAACCTCTAATGGATTAGGTCCCTGTCATGTAAGGGCCTTAATGAATAGAATAGGGTTTTCGTGTATATTCTACTATAACTATAGTGGGGAAACCCCCCAAAATAGTATAGGTAGCTATTTAGGAAGGAAGCTTCATGGCTTTGGGTCGATGTAGAGTTTAGGTGGTTTGGGGATTTGGGGCTCACGCACAAGATTGAGGGTCTGGGTTCCAGGGGGCTTAAGTTTTTTTTGGCTTATTAACGTAAGGGCCTTCGTAATTAGAATAGGGTTTTGGGGGGTATGTTATACGATAACTATAAAAAGGAACCCCAAACTAAATAGGCTGGGTCAGTCTCAAGGCCCCTATATTTGGAGTCGAGGGATTTAGGGCTCACACAAGGTTGAAGGTTTGGGGGGTATGTGGGGCTTAACCCTAAACCCTAAACCCTAAACCCTTAATTTGGGGTTTGGGGTTTAGGCTTTAGGGTGAGGCCGGCTCATCAACTGTAGCTCTATCATCGCTTCCCCCTTTTTTTCAACACCCCCCCCCCCCGTAATAATAAAAACACATTGGGCCCCATCCTCCCAAAATCATCCCTGCAATTTAAAAGGTTTCGAAGTTCCAACTACCTTGTAGAGCACAGTAAGAGCAAGAGCAGGAGCAAGAGCAAAAGCGGGTGCATCAGCAAGAGCAGCAGCAAGAGAGCAAAGCAAAAGCAAGAGCGGGAGTAAGAGCAAGAGCAGGAGCAACAGCGGGAGCAACGGCAAGAGCAGGGGCAGGGGCAAGAGGCAGCAGCAGCAGGAGCAAAAGTCAGCGCGGGAGCAAGAGCCAGAGCAGGAGCAACAGCACGCCCCCTCAAAAGTGGCAGTAGAGAAAAAATGCCGCCCAATAAAAAAAAACACTTTCCGAGTATCTATTGGGGGACCCTAAACCCTAAACCCTAAACCCCGTGTTAAGATTAGGGGGAAAGGACTAGGACCCGAAACCCCTAAACCCACAAGGAGACTTGAAATTCCCAAGACCTGACAGCTCAGGACAAGGGAAGCTGCTCCGAAGAAGGGCTGAGGGTTTAGGGATTAGGAGGCTGCATAGCACTAACCCCCACTCCCTTGACTTGACCCTGAACCCTAAACGCTAAACCCTAACCAACCCGCACTCCCTTAACCCTGAACCGTCCCTAAACCCTAAACCCTAAACCCCAAACCCTAAACCCTAAACCCTATACCGTTCCTCGGCGGTCCCTCTTGCTGACAGGGTACAGCTCCATGTCCAGCAAGTCGCGGCAGTCCTGCACGTCTCCACTGTGGGTTTAGGTTTCTATATAAGGGTGCTATATGCATGAGGTTATGGTTTAGGGCTTGGGGTTAGGATGGCTCAGATTGTGGAGATTTGTGTTTGGGCTTTAGGGCTTGGGGCTTGGGGATAAGGATGGGTTTGGTGTTCCATGGCGTTTAAGGGCAGGTCCCATAGACACTCCAAACTCACATAATTATGGAAGGCACCGTAACTTGAATAAACTAAGCTTTCTACGATAAGCTGAATGCTATTCCTTAATGAATGTCTCAGAACTTTCTTCAGGTAGGTCTAAGCTCGTTTGGTACGGCCAAACGAAGTCATCGAAGTAGAAATTTCAGAGAGCGTGAAAGAAGTCGTCGCGCGATAGTTGCCTCAACCCTAAACGCTTCAACCTTAAACCCAAAACCCTAAACCCAAAACCCTAAACCTGCTTCAACCTTAAACCCTAAAACCTAAACCCTCAACCCCTGTAGCTCTCCATGGCCTCCGGCGACAGCGGCAAGGAGACGGCGGAATCTTCGCCGAGCAGCTCCACCTCAGGAACGGCTTAGGGTTTAGGGTTTAGGGTTTTAATTCAAGCAGGGTGCTGCGAGGATCCACCTTTATTGCTTAGGCTTTGGGGCTTCCCAAACCCCCCGCAAACCCTAAATCCTATAAAGCCTGATCCCTAGATGTAAGAGCCCTGAAGCCTAAACCCAAAGCCATCTCTCCCACAGTGGCTTTAGGTCTTTGGTGGGAGTAAGAAATGTAAGGCTCCAGGGCTGGGCTGCATGGGCTTGGTCTCAAGGCGTTTAGGGGGCATCATAGCTTCAGGGGTTCGGTGGTAGTATTTAGGTTTGCAATGTCGGCTCTAGCGTGCGTATAGCTAGGTGTCTTGAGAAGTGCAGGTATCAAGTGGGAAAAACAAGCAAACCCTGCGCAGAAACGGGCCCAGGGTTTATGATACCGTCGACGAATTAAATCTTGCATTACCTTAAGGACCCTAAACTATGAGAATTACGGCATATTCGTTGTTTATGGGTAATGCAGGATGTATATCATCACCCCTAAACCTAAAACCTAAAACCCTAAATCCGAAACCTTAAACCCTAAACCCTAAAACCCTAAAACCCTAAACATGGGTAACGCTGGAAGTATCATCACACGTATGGGGAACATGTACATGTCCAAACGGCCTGGCGAGTAAGTTGCGGGACGCAGAACCCAGAGACTCCAACATCCCTTAAGTAAGGAATATATACCTTAAATCTTATTAGGGTTTAGGGTTTGGGGTTTAGGGTTTAGGGTTTAGGGTTCCCATTATCATTTATAAAGGTATATATTCCTTAATCAAGGGGTTGTGGAGGCTCTGGGAATTTTGAACCCAAACTCCAGACCCGACATCAAAGTTGAAGCCTCTCAACCCAAAACGCCCTGATTTCCGAAGCCGGAACCTTAATACAGGGGCCTTAAAAGTTAGAATAGGGTTTTGGGGTGATGCGGGCGAAAGAATAGGCTTTTGGGGTATACTATACTATAATTTGACAAGGAACCCCTCATATAATATAGGTAATTATTTAGCCCCCTATAGTACCCGAAAACGCATGCAACCCTAGGCGTGAATTCCGCAGACTACACGGCTTCTGCTTCTTTTCATAACCGGCACGCGAACTCGAACGACCCCCACTCTAGCCAACTCTTCATCTAGCGAGCTCAAGAATTAGGAAAGGGCCTGGGGTAGCCTCGACCCTAAATCCTAAACCGTTCATTACACTTTAATTACAACCGGAGCTCTGAGGAACAGTAGGGCTTGTTTTCATCCATTCGACCGTACCCTTCCCTTAAACCGTACCCATCTCGCGCGCCGCAGCTTCCCCCCCCCTCTAACAGACACCAAGAGGCCTCGAAGTCTCTGAGCTGCTTCATGAAGCCAACGTTCCTAGGGCTCTCTGGCTTAGGTTTTAGTGGTCTGGGGTATGGGGCTTGGAAGGCGTGGGGGTACAGAGTTTAAGGGTCAGGCCTTTGAGATTTGGAGTGTAGGGTATTGGATGGATCTGGCCCCGAGGTGGAAGTTAGGATCGGTTAGAGTCTACGGATTTGGTGTTTAGAGTTAGGGTCTGGGATGATAGGATGTCTTGCTGCAAGTGTGTCTTGTGCCCCTCCCTAACAAAACGAATCGGCCGTATTGGCGAGCTCCGGCCATCGTACACCAAACACTCACAATTGCCGCTCCCCATTCCGACAACCAGTGCACGCACAAAACGAATGACCCGAGAAACGAAGCCCACCTGCCAAAGCCTCTCGCTGAAAACTACTTGCAAAAGACCCTAAACCCTAAACCAGAAAATCCTAAACCCGAAACCCTAAACCCGAAACCCTAAACCCCAAACCCTAAACCGTTCTTCTTCTTCGTGTGACAGTTCTGTCTCCCAGGCACCACTCCCCACTCCCAACCTTGCCCTGTAATGTAGGGGCCAAAATAACCAATACTATTTTGGCTTATCAGATGTAATTATAGTATCATGGGCCCCAAAAACCCTAGTATGAACGCCCCTAAACCCCAAACCCTTATAGTAGCCCTTAAAATATCTTTTTTAAGGATCCCTTTAAAGGAACCTTATGCCCCGTAGCGCCTAAACCCTGAACCCTAAACCCTAAACCCTAAACCCCAAACCCTAAACCTTAAACCCTAAACCCTAAACCCCTAAACCCTAAACCCTAAACCCTAAACCGCCATGCTTCG
>CAJNDV010020713.1:36792-48278 GCA_905221635.1 Symbiodinium sp. CCMP2456
TTTTTGTTGGGGGGGGGGGGTGGGGGGCGCCTCATCTTCCCACGTAGAAGGGTTTAGGGGCTTAGGGTTTAGGGTTGATCATTCACGGTTTAGGGTATAGAATTGCAATACAAGACCCTGGTATTTGCAATGTCCAGTCAATGCTAGGATTTGCGTAGCCAAGTGCCACGACACTTATGGGACGCTTGTCGCTAAGCTACCATACCCTAGCGGTTCTGTAGAAACCCGTCCTTCAGGAATTGCTGCAGGGTCTTTTTTGGATCCTTGAACCTATTTTGTACACAACGGACTAAGTGAGGTTCCTATACATAGGGACTTCATGGCCCAAGTACATAATATAGGTGCCTTGATAATTAGAATAGTTTTGGGGTATATTATACTATAGTTATAGCCAGGAACACCGCGAAATGGTATGGGCGATTGTTTGCGTGGGCATCAGCCACGCCCCAATGCATGCTGCAACACATACAAACATAATATATCTGTAATACGATATATATTCTTATGTAGTTATATAATACCTATAAATAGGTATGTCTAATATAACTAAATAAACATATATATATATATATACACATACATACATACATACATACATACATACATACATACATACAGTATTACTTACTTACGTATGCATGCGCACATGTGTACAAACGCACATACGCACGTACACACATACATGCATGATTGTACATACCTGGATACATACAAACACGTAATGTGTTCATATGTTTGCATGTATGTATGTATGTATGTATGTATGTATGAATGTATGTATGTATGTATGTATGTATGTATGTATGTATGTATGTGTGTGCATGTGTATGTCTGTTTTATGTATATGCATATTTATACACCCAGCTGTATTCATTTACCGGTCGTTATACAAAGGAAGTCTGTACATAGGATGCACCTGCATCTGAAGTATGTGAAGGCATGATTCGTGATGACCCACAGAATTGAATAGCTGTGGGAGAAGCTAGGAATTGTGCCCTCAACATTTCGTTAACCACTCTGCACATGCAACACAACAAAATGCTCCAGGCTCGCAGATCATGCGGCAAGTTCCCAGAGATGCCCAGCTTCCAATAACCCCTCATCAAACGTCCCGTGTTGACTACGCCGCATTTGTATGCTAAGGAGTATAATTACCGGGCTGTGTAGCAGACATTGGGTCAAGTAACCTAGGTTGGCCCTTTAAAGCCTCTGGAAAATATTCGTAAAACAGATCTTCTCAAGCCCAATTTATAATAGCTAAGGGAGACTATGAAGCATGCCATACCTAGCAAGAGCCTTTATGAAAGGACCCGGGCCCTCTGAGGGCCCCACAGCGAAAGGGCGCATGCCCGTTACCTCCGGGCAATGCTTCCGGAAGAGAAGGGTCTAATGAGTCTAAGGTTTAGGGTTTAGGTTTTGGGCGATTTCCCGAAGGATTCAAATTCCCGCCAGTCACCTACTCCCAAAACACTAACCCAAGCCGATAAGCTGCAAGAACCTACGATCCTTAGTCCAAGTACCCTGGTTGGTTAATACTTCGGACCAAACCCTAACATGTGGCACCATGCTTAAAATAAAAACCCTAAACCCTAAACCCTAAACCAAAATACTTGGAGGAGCCCTCACACCGGGAAGCCTTATGCCCAGAAGGCATGGGAAGCTAAGGCTTCGTTAACACGGCCAGCTTCCAGGATAGCAGGGTGCGTGGGTGCTGGGGTGCTGCAGGGTCTTTAGGGTTTAGTGCGTTGGTGTTACATGGTCTCGGGATAGCCGTAACTTAAATCCTTAGTCAGAGAACGGCGTACTGCTGTCACCTTATGTTGCGCCTTTTTTTGGAAACGCTGCTGCTACTGCTCGAGCATTTCCGTGACACGATCCGAAGTCGTCATAGCTGTGACTGAGGTCGGACTGAGGAGACCAGAATAGCCCAACGGCAGCAGGGACAAACAAAGACAAACCGGACACCGAATCGAAGATATATATAGAGAGAGAGAGAAAGAGAGAGCAAGGCATGGCAAGACAAAACAGACAACAAACACAGATACAGAGTTTGAGAGACAAGTGGAAGCCAAGTAAAAAGTTGGCTCCAAGCCCCGTGTTTGCAGTCTTAGCAGCTCTGCTCACCAGTCTCACCTCCGCTGAGTATCAAGCACGACGACCAAAATCCTGTCTCAAAGTCAAACCCAGAGGGTCCTAGGCGCTGTTATGGGGGATACTTTCCCAAATCATAAAAAGGATTCCGACTATTATAGAAGCCCTACATTCTGCCATATGGGTACTTTCGACCCTTTGGGAAACCTCAAAACCTACTCCATGCGGGTCGAGGGGCCTGTATACATGCGACCCATCCAAAGTTGCTGGGCACCCTAAAGCCTAAACCCTAAACCCTTAAAGCCCTAAACCCTAAATCCTGGAAAGTCATGAGTATAAGCGGGCTTCAGCTTCAAGTGGGTGTTGGGGTACACTATGGTATAGCTACAGTACATAAGACTACGGGGGATGGTTTTACGAAATATTCAGATCTCCAAAGTTCAGCTGCAACCACGGTCCAGCACTTCAATTCCCAAGACTCGGACAAGCCGTTCGCCACGGACCGTCCATGAGAGGCCGTTTCGTGGGTCTCTGAAGCTTATGTCGAGGCTTGGGTTGAAGCTTGGAGGCTTGGTTAAGACAGCGGTCGGCAACTAAGTACTATGTATGTTCATCTGGCATAACATTCCCTGCAACACATATTTTAACCGTTCAGCCCGCAAGATTATATGTGGGTAGTTCTCTAAACCAGGGTCACTCTTTTTGAGCCCCCCAAAAAGGCACCCTTATGAAAAAGACCCTAAAAGGGGCCCTAATTTAGAGAACTACCCAGTATGTAGCATGATCTACCCCCCAAAAAGCTGTTCAAACCATCAAGGCGTCTAGGTCAGCTAGATCATAGGCTTCAAGAGGTAAGGGTTTTTTGGTGGCTTTCGGATAGGATAAGGTTTGGGCGGTTTGGGGTTTTGGGGCTTGAGGTTTGGGGCTTTGCTCTTCGGGTAAGGCGTTAGGGCTGTAGAAAAGAGGACTTCAAGACCTAAATGTTGCCAAAAACAGGAGCTACATTGCTCGGGATTGAGGGCATGGGGCCGCATGGCTCCTGCTAGGGGCTCCGATGCAGCTTTCAGCCACAGATTGCGGTGCCGAGTTCTCCATCCCAAACACAAGATGCCCCAACTGGAAAGGCGATCTTCAAAAACAGCTTCAGCTTGTGATGAGATGGGGCCTTAATAGCTAGAACAGAGGTTCGGGTATGTGCTAATGCACCTGCAATATAAGAAGGACTATAAGGGGAATACTCTTACTCATGTACTAATCGTACCAAGACCCCTTTAGGATCTTATGACAGCAAAACAGCATGCGCGCCTGGCCTGTCGCACCATAACTTTGTGACGAAGCCAGGGTTGGGATTTGTTAGGGTGTAGGACCTAGGATTTAGGGTTTAGCGCTGAGGATTCATGGTTTAGTAGGCTTGAAACCCTAAACCCTAAACCCTAAACCCTAAACCTTAAACCTTAAACCTTAAACCCTAAACCTGAAACCCGAAACCCTGAACCCTAGACCCCAAACCCTAAACCCTTGAGAGTTGCTTTTAAGCTTTGGGCTTAGGGTCGTGCAGCCTTCGTCTCACACGCCCAAAAGGCCGCCAGACCCTGAAACCCTAATTTGAAGGGGCCTGAATAGGATTTTGGGGTTCCTTTAGAGGGTTCCTTAAGAAGGTTCTATAAGGGCTTCTATAAGGGTTTAAGGTTGAGGGCTGATTCTTAGAATTATAGTATAATATACCCCCAAAACCCGATTCTAATTATTAAGGCCCCTATATTGCACCTCCCAAACTGCTGCGCGTGCCTGTTCCTTGGGCTTCTCCATTATGATTCTGGTGCCGACAAGGTACCCCAAAACCCTGGTATTCAATCCCTGCATTGACACTGACCAAGGAGACCATCTCATCCCGAAGCACCATACCCTAACCCCCGAACTCATGAAGCCAGAAACACTCCTGACCAAGACTGGCATGTTTAAGCAGGTAGGAACATCAAATCCTAAATCGAATACCACGAAAATCCTACAGTCCTACAGCCGAAAAGCCCAAAGAAGACACAACGTCCCCAAACTAAAACCCTCCCTTCAAGCACGGAACACCAAACCTTCCAAGCAATACGCCCTGAACCCTAAACTTTAAAGCCCAAAAACCTGTAGTTATAGAAACCACATGAAACCCGGTTTGAATCCTTACAGACATCCAAGAAAAATCCGCTAAACCCCTTTTTCCTGTCACCAGCGCTGCTTCATCCAAAGGGCTACGAGCTCATCCGTAGTTTCAGCAGCCCGGGACCTGATGAGGAAAGATAAGGGTTTAGGGTTTAGGCTTAAGAACCCCAAAACCTACCTTTTTTGTAGGGTCCCTATGAATCCCATATTAGGGTGTATAATCAGAACCTACAAAAAAGTGGGTTTTGGTTCTTAAGGTAGGGTTACCTCCACTTCTTGTCTTGTCTATGGCTGTTTAAAAGGGTTTAGGGATTAGGGTTTGGGGTCTAGGGTTCAGGCTTGAGGCTTCGGAATGCGGTTGCAGACAAGGCAGGTTTAACTAGGCTTTGGGTTTAGGTCGTTGGCCGGTGCTCTTGATTTGAGGGAGCTTGTCAGTCTTCTACATGCCGTCCCACGCCATTCTCCCAAAGCGTGTTTCTGCTTGCTGCGGTAATCGGTCCGACGAGTTGATTGAAGGCCTCGAAATGAAGGCGAGAAGTGTTGCAGGGCTGTTTAAGTCGGGCGTGGCGTCGGCGCGTCTCTAACGAACCTCCTGGGGTTTTGGGGTAGGCCCTGAGACCTACAGATCAGGCTCAGAAGAGCCCGCAAACCGAAAACTATGCATCCCAGCTCCTGAAATCTTGACTTAAGCCTAAATGCTAAGAGCCCAACAACCTTCAGACCTTAAACCCCTAGGACCTGTTACTAACTCCTAAGCCCTCAACTGTCCAGCCACCCGGACACGCCTGTTCCCTGCGGAGGTGTCGCCGTCAGTGGCGGCTTCAGCGCTTCCTGCTTCGGATGGTGGAGTTCAGGAGTTGCCAAATAGTATAATATACTACCATAATATACTATAGTATATTATATTTATGCTAGAATCGACGATTACATACACTAGTATATACTCTTAAACTCTTAAATACACCTTAAATTCATCCCTGGGTTTTTCCGGGCTGAAGTTGCCAACCCAACACACTGATTGAGAATCTCTTGTTCTTGCTTGCAACCCAAACCTCAATCCCAAATTCAGAGTCCTGCTTTAGGGCCCTGTGTAGTCAGTTAGTACCACTCCTCCTTAGGTTCCTGAGGATAATACAACCCTGGTTCATCTATTTGGGCCCCTATACATGAAATCTCAACACCCAAACCCTGAAACCCAAAACCTCAAACCCCTAGTCACCGTACTGGCAACCCTACAAGTAACCTTCCGGTAGTCTTTTCGCACCCCCTAAACTACAGTATTTCTCACATCTCGTGTAGTATCTGATGTAACCTTTATGAATTTGGCAACCCTACGGTACCTTATAACATCCCCTGCAGCACCCTCAATCCTGCATAAGCTCGACAATGTTACATAAACCCTAAACCCGTAAGCCTTATATAATTCTGAATCCCGAACCCTCAATCCTACAAACCTTTAACCCTGCAGCTCTAGCCCTCTAATGTTGCAAACCCTCAACCGTGAATCCCAAGCCCTAGACTCTAGACACTGAGCCCTAAATCCTGCACCCTAAACCCTGAATCCTAACCCTCGAATCCTAAATCCCGAACTCTTAAACATCGAATCCAGCCGAGACCCTGAGGAACCTACCTTTTCATTATGGACTTATATGAGGAAATCATAAGAAGGAGCCCTAGAAACGTAGGTCCTGTAGGGTCTCTAGGTAAACCCTAAACTCACAGAGCTCGGCCCGTGGCCTGCAGCCCGCGGCGCAGCCTCCGCACGCTCGCGGCGGCGCTGTTGCCTGGCCATCTGCTCAAAAACCCAAACGAAAGGGGGTGGGTATAGGCCTAAACCTGAAATCGGGGCGGTGGGGGGGAAGTCTTAGAACCCCAGTAGTTTTAGAGCTTTACGGGTAAAGTTGTTTCATGTTTCTCGGGTAAGGGATCCCGAAGGGCTTTGGTCAGGGTTTAGGGGTCAGCATCCGGCGATGTTCGGCATGTTTCAGGGTTCTGTCCATGTTCATTCTAACTTATAATAGCATATATACGTAGACCCTTAGAGAGAGAGAGAGAGAGAGAGAGAGATAGAGAGAGAGAGAGAGACAGAGAAAGAGAGAGAGAGAGAGATGGAGAGAAAGAATGAAGAGCCTGTTTTCATGGATTGAGAGCTTGGGGCCCGAGGGGCCAGAGGTGTCTTCACAGGTGTATATGGGGTTCAGGGCGGTGTAGGGGCCCATTCTATTTTAATTATAATAAGGTACGACCCAAAACAATCTAGCTGATTATTAAGGCCCCTATATTATGGCTCCTAGATGATAAGACTTCCTTGAGTAAGGCCCGCATGACCGCATTTGAAGGTCTCGGATAGACAACATCCCTAGACAACATCCCGTATAAGTTATAAGCCACTCCACGATAAGTTGCCGTTGGAGTGTAAGACGCGCAGCTAGGCTGATATCGAAATGGGGAGTATCGCCCTTACAGATGTGCCAACGCCACGCTGCGGTGCCACATGCACCTCCTCCGCTGCACTGCCTACTCCCTCCACAATGCCGCCGAAAAAGATTTGCGCCATCGCACAAATCAGGCTCGTATATTGGCAGCTTCCAACTCAATATTCTGCCCAGGAAGGGACCTCTAGATGTATGGCCGACCCAACTAGAACATGGAAGCCAGGATTCAGGAGACATCTCAACCTTAGAGCCTCCATCTACAGCTCCATGCTGAAGCCTGAACCACTTCCATCCCCCCAACTAGGATGCCCAAAGTAACCTTGACAAAGCCGGTATATGGCCCATAGATTCATGGTGACGTGTTTTAGGTATTTCGAAGGGTGGTCCGTGGGTCTCGGCACCTGCGCAAGCTCTAAAACCTAAACCCGGAAACCAAAGGGGTAGTCTTCTAAATGAGGGTACCTTTTTGGGTCCTTTTTATAAGGGTGCCGTACTGTATTGGGACCGAAAAAGGGACCCTAATTTAGAGAACTGCTCAAAGGTTTGAACAACAAGACCCAAGGTCAAGGCCCGAGCTAAGCACGCAACTCTCAACTCGCAAGATCCCATTAACCCGCAAACCCCCGGACCTTTGAGCATCAAACCCGAAACCCAAACAGCCAAAAAAAAGTCCTAAACCCCAAACCTGTAAAGACCCCAAACTTTTAGACACAAAAAAAACCCAAAGCGCCAACTTCAACCGCCAACCCGGAAGCCTTGCATGGGCTGACTCTAAAACCCCCCATAGCAAGACCCCAAACCGACGTTGAGCCTCAGCCCTAATGCCTTCATAATTAGAATAAGGGGCCTGAATAGTTAGAGATAGGGTTTTGGGGGTTCCTTTTAAGGGTTCCTTAAAGGGTTCTATAAGGGCTACTATAAGGGTTTAGGGTTTAGGTGCCTTCATAATTAGAATAAGGGGCCTGAATAGTTAGAGTAGGGTTTTGGGGCTCCTTTTAAGGGTTCCTTAAAGGGTTCTATAAGGGCTACTATAAGGGGTTTAGGGTTTAGGTGCCTTCATAATTAGAACAGGGTTTTGGGGCTCCTTTTAAGGGTTCCTTAAATGGTTCCATAAGGGCTACTATAAGGGGTTTAGGGTGTAGGTGCCTTCATAATTATAGAATAGGGTTTTAAGTTTTGGGGCCCAGTATACTATAAATACAATAAGGAGCCGTAGTATTGGTAGTTATTTAGGCCCTTACATTACGTAGGTTCTTAGGTTTCAGATAGTAGTTATGTAGGTTACTATCTGGGAGAATATATGATCATTCGGTACCTAGACTCTTAGGGTTAGACCCATCGAGCCCCCGCCAAAGCAAGAACAAACAAACCAAGGGAAACCCTAAACCCTAAACCCCAAAACCCTGAACCCTAAACCCCTAAAGCCCTAAAACCCTAAACCGCTAAACCCCTATCAACCCTAAACCCCTAAAGCCCTAATCCCTAAATCCCCATAAACCCTAAAACCCCTAAACCCCTATAAACCCCTATAAACCCCCCTACAGCCCTAAACCCTAGACCCCATAAACCCTATTACTAAAACCCCTAAACCCCTAAACCCTCAACCGCGTTCCGGAGCACAACAGCCGAAGGCCGGATGAGGGCGCTGGAGCCTGGAAACGCAAAACGCGAGGGCCCAAGAAGTAAACAAAAATGGGCCTAAATAATTAGAATAGGGTTCCTTCAAAGGGGTCCTATAAGGGCTTCTGGCTTCTATAAGGGCCTAAAATAATTGGAGTAGGGTTTGGGGTTTAAGGGTACAAGGTTTAGGGTTTAGATTTAGGATTTAAGATAATAGGGTTTTGGGTTTAAGGGTACAAGGTTTATAGGGTCTATAGGGTTCAGGGTTTAGGAGTGGGCCTCAATAATTAGAGTAGGGTTTGGGTCTAAGGGTACAGGGTATAGGGTTTAGGATATAGGGTTTAGGGTTTAGGAGTTAAGATAAGGGCCTGAATAATTAGAATAGGGTTTTGGGGCTCATTTTAAGGGTTCCTTAACGGGTTTTATATGGCTGTTGAAGGGCTACGTTGAGGGCTGTAGGTTTTTTAGGGTATGTGTTGTCAGTAGGGCTTGAGAGATGCTTTCAAGTTTCAAGGACAATTACTGAAAACTGTGTTTTATCATGCTCTTTCTACATGTAATTGGTTTCGCTGTGGTCGGCGACAACTTGCATCTGCAGTCGATTGTTTGGAGGGGTCACAGGCATGTGTGTTTTAGGGTTTGCTTTTCAGGCTTTAGGGCTTTAGGGTGGTTAAATGCTTAGATTCCGGGGTTTAGGGCTATGGCTAAGAATCAAGCTAAATATGAACCTCTAATTGGGCTGACCTTGGGAGGACAGTTGGGTTAAGGAACCACAGTACTCAGCGCGGACACTCCCAAGTCCATGCCCTTCTGGGGCCGCGAAACCCTCAACCCCTCCAGGGTTCGGGTTGAAGCTCGTTTTCGGGTTACCTTAAACGCACCCCCATGGCCTGCACTGAACACCAGAACCGTGTATGATAGAAAGCCAAACAAGATTCCCAAGAGGGTTGGGGTTGCGACTGTCCAGTGAAATCTCCGCAATGGGTTCCCTTTTCTCTAATGAAATCTCATTCCTCATTTGCCAAGCCACTACACCCGAAACCCCCAAGCCCTTACACAGAAACACTGTAGGACCCTCAGACAACTCTGGACGAGAGAAACCTAGACAAAAGCTTGTACAGAACCCTTGTAAAGCTCTAAACCCTCAACCCTACACCCTAAACCCTAAACCCTGAACCCTGAACCCTAAACCCTCCACCCTAAACCCTGAACCCTGAACCCTTGTAAAGTCGACAAAGAACCCTCATAAAGCCCTAAACCCTAAATCCTAAACCCTCCCTCATAGAACCCTTGTCAAGTCGACAAAGAACCCTTGCCCATGACTAGAAGCTGACCGATGCAGTGTTCCGGTCCTCCAGCGCTTCGGAGTGCTCTGACAACGCCGTCGATGCACCCTCATTGCGGCTTAGGCTTTAGGGATGTTTAGGTTAGGGTTTATAGGGTTTGGGGCTTATAGGGGTTTAGGATTTATAGGGGCTTCGGGGTTTAGGGTTCAGGGGCTTAGGCTTAGGGATGTTCACGGGATCATGCAAGTTAGGGTTTACAGGGTTTAGGGTTTATAGGTGTTTCGGGCTGTAGGGTTTAAGGGTTTAGGGTTTAGGGTTGTGCACGGTTTCATGCAAGTTTGGGTTTGCATGGTTTAGGGTTGATAGGGGGTTAGGGTTTATAAGGGTTTAGGGTTTATAGGGTTTATAGGGGTTTAGGGGTATAGGGGTTAAGGGTTTAGGGTTTATAGGGGTTTAGGGCTTTTGGGTTTAGGGGTTTAGGGTTTAGGGTTGTTCACGGGTTCATGCAAGAAGGCAAGGGAGAATAAGAGAGGTTATCTCGGGTGTATCGATTGAAAGGTTGGCAGCTTGCTCTACCAGCCCCGTCACGGTGATATGGTTACGAGCACGATGGTCCATATATACGGTTTGAAGCAACAGAAGCCCACTACGTATCACACACTTTGTGCATGCCAACCTGCCAGAAACTTCGCACTTCGCCGGCCTTCACCTTCTCAGAGTGAGATTTTCTGACTTCAACCTATCGTCTCCATTGTAATTCCCTTTTCGTGGCATAGCCGATTATAGATTAAGGATCCTATCATGTAACCCCCAAAAGGAACTACAATGGGAGACTATGGGAAGCATGCTTTCTTTCTTTCTTTCATACTGTCTTAGCCTTCGAGCTCTAACACCCTAGCCCTAGCAGTCCCAGCTCACCATGATCCCTAACCCGAGAGCCCAAATCCCCGAACCTAAGTCGTCTAGTGACATGGTATGTAAGATCCAGATCCGATAATAAGCAAACCCCTTCCCTAATATGAGCCCTACGATTCTCAGCCGAATCGTCGCGGAACCCTTAAAACCCTTAAAAACCGCTAACCAAAACCCAAAACAACCCTAAACACCCCATAAACCACCCTAAAAACCACTTTAAAACCCCCTAAACACAACCCCGTAAACAAAAAAAAACACACACACACACACAGTTTAAACTCCCTTAAACAAAACCCCTAAAACACCGGTGCTCGGCTCGGCCCCCGAGCCGCCGCCAGAGGCGATGGGATCTCCGTCGACTCGGTCCGCTGGCTCGCCTCCTCGAGTTCGGCCTCAAAGGGGTGCGTGACAATAAGGCTTTTAGGGGGTTGTAGGGGTTTATGGGGGGTTTAGGGGGGTTTATGAGGGTTTATAGGGGTTTATGGGTGATTCTGAAGGTTTTTGAGTGTTTATGGGGGTTTCTGGGGGTTTATGGGTGGTTATAGAGGTTACACGGGATTTTGGGGTCTTAGGGCTTTATAGGGGTTTGTCGGGGTTTATAGGGGCTTATCGGGGCTTATACAAGTTTACAGGTGCTTAGAAGGGTTTATAGGCGTTTATAAGGCTTTGTAGGGTTTTAAGCTTTTCGGGGTTGTAGGGGTTTTGAGTGTTTTGGGGGGTTTGTAGGGTTTAGGGTTTTAGGGTTTTTTAGGGTTTTTGTTTTGTGTTTTAGGGCTTCAAGGGTTTAGGGTCGGCAAAGCCAAAATTGGGCCTTTATCAAAGGGGGCCCTTTTGGGATTCAGATTGTCCGGCAACCACAGCAGGGTTGTCGAAATCGGACTTCTACCAACAGAAGGTCAGGACGATCGAGGTGGCTTTTCAGGAGGGCTGTTCTAAAATTGCCTGTTAAGACAACATGTGTTGAAACACAAATGCTTGGATGAGGCTG